>JASPKZ010000322.1:0-46683 GCA_030220185.1 Diploptera punctata
AAGGAACGCAATATTGTAATAATGCTCTCTAGTGGAGAAGAAATGAAACACATCAAACTGTATATTAATTTATTTCTGATGTCGTATGATGTAAATATGACAATTATATTTTTCTGGATTGTTACCTGGGAAAAAATACATTTAAGAAAGTGAAAACAGTGGTTTCTTTTTTTTTTGGTGGTATAATCATTTTCTACAAATGTTTTTATATTAACTCCCGCATGCGGCATGTGTTGACATTCATGCACTATATATACAATCTGGTAGCCGTATTTCTCATAGACTCAGTCACTGCAAAATAATGGTTAGACCTGTTCAGAATATTAAAACGGAGGAGCTTTGTTTAATATGGTAATTATAACACTGATAAATATTTGGTGAAACACGACTCTGATTGGTTGTAAAACAGAAATCATTGAAACGTGATTGGTCATTGACTCCCATTTGGGGCATGAGTTAAATATTCATACTAAATGATGTAGTCTAAATATGTTATTATGTTTTCATAATCTATTGGGATTTGATTTATAATTATTTATTCTTTTCTCTGCATTTTTTTTACTTTTTTATTTTTGATTGCCATAGCTTGTGTTAAATAGTGAACCAGAGTGAATATATGGCATGGCGCATGTTTGGCCCAAGTCTAAACTCTCCTTTTGTCACTCTCGCCCTGATTTTTCTTTCACTCTGACGTAGACGTGATTTTCCTCACACGAATAAAATTATGACTTCTTCTCCCACCATATATAATGTTATCTATCTATCTATCTTCGGGTTCTTCCCGTGCCAAACCTCCAAAGCCTACGATCTTGGGCATCTTTGATGCTTAGCCCCCTAGATTGCATTACTGTCTTCATGTTTTCCTTCCGTGTTAACTTTGGTCTCCCTCTTTTCTTCTTTCTGTTCGGATGCCATTCATATAGTTGCTTCGGCCATCGCTCATCTTCCATTCTTAAAACATGTCCTAACCACTTTAATTCCTTCTCAATTCTTTCAATTATGCAGAGCTTCCTATATGTTTCCTATTTCCTTATTTGTGACATGTTCTAATTTAAACTTTCTGGCACTTCTGCGCAAATAATCCATTTCCAGAGCTATTAGTCTATTCTTGTAGTACTTATTGATTGTCCATACATCACTTCCATACATATATAATGTTAATTCTGTATTAAGTTAAATCCACATTGGATATTGTGAGTCTATATATGCCTATACTTGCGTCTTATATAGCATGATACGTTTTAAATTATTAAAAGTTTTATTTTCCATTTCTAATTTAATGTGAGTGTTAGTTTATAAGCTTATGCCGCTGAAAATCCATAATTTTTTACCACCACTGACACACACACACACACACACACACACACACACACACACACACACACACACACACACACACACACACACACACACACACACGCACGCACGCACGCACGCACGCACGCACGCACACACGCACACACGCACACACGCACACATACACACACACACGCACGCACGCACGCACGCACACGCGTGTGTGTCTGTAGCAAATATCTGTTCTTTTATGGTTTTTAATAATGTTCAGTAGGAAAAACGGTCAATGTATAGACACATTATTAAAATGTCTTGAGAATGTGGCTTGTGCTCCACTACTAGCCTGATGTTATTTCTCCGGAACTTTCGTTTCCTCGAATCATGCCTGTGTTAAAGAAACAATTAAACTCGATTAATACAAAATGTAGCACCCAATTTCCACACTAACTAAACAAAGGAACTAAAATAGCATGAAGATTTTCTCCATTATGAATACTCTTCCCCTTTGTGCTGTTGCCTATATTCCCGAAAGTTGCAGTCCCAATACAGAGATATTGGCGCGGTACCCGATTTCATCCCGATACCCCACACTGACATACATTTCCTCTAAGTTATAAGATGAATGTACATCTATCTTATATTTTTAAATTCGAAATTCCAGACTTCATTATAATGAAATAAAAATTTATTTATTTATTTAGTCGCTTTTCTTCCTTTGGAGCAGCCGACGTTTAGCCCCGAAAATAAAACGTATTCACCATAAGTATTGCCACGAGTGATATCCAAATTATCGATAAATTCACGACTCACGAAGTTACGAGTGAGTTTATCTAGAGAATTTGGAAATCAAGAGTGGCATTTGTTAGGACTATTAAACGAATAAAATTAAGCTGTTTACTCACAAATTTTATGTAAATATATTTATTTTAAAATATTTATATATTTAATGTAAACGGCGATGTTTGAAAACAAATGAGATACGTTTGTTATGCTTAATTTATTCATCACTGCAACCACATCATATTATGCACCCTAGTGCAGAAAAAATGAAACACAACAAACTGTTTATAACCAACATTATAGATTATTAATTATTTTCTGATGCCCTCTGATGTAAATTATATTTTTCTGGAATGTAAACTCCTGGGAAATAATACGTTCAAGGAAGTGCAAACAGTGGTTTTGTTTTTATTGTGGTATAAACAAATACTACGAATGTTTTCTATTATATCCCGCAAGCAGTATCTGTTTACATTCGTGCACTATATATACAATTTGGTAGCAATATTTCGTAGAGAGTCAGTCACTGTATAATAATGCTCTGACCTATTCAGAATGTTAAAAAGGAGGAGCATGATTTTAATATGATAAAATTAAAGTGATAAAATGTAGGTAAAGAACGACTGTGATTGGTTGTAAATCAAAATTTATTGAAATGTGATTGGCCATTGACTCCCATTTGGGGCATGAATTAAATATTCAGGATAAAAAGCTTGAAAGTATTATACTATTTAATTGCTATTATTTGCGGAGCTCTATAGAGAGGTATTTTATAACTGTTCCTATCATTTTGACCGGGACTAGTAATATGAATAGGCTGGATTACGATGACTATTTAACTCATGCCCAACATAGGAGTCAATGACCAATCACGTTTCAATGAATTTTGTTTTACAACCAATGAGAGTCGTGTTTCACTCATTCTTTATCGAATTCTCTTTCCCACCTCCTGCGTTTGTGATAAAGAAAGCACCTCTTTTTTAAAATATTCTGAACAGGTCAGAACATTATTTTGCAGTGCTAATTCTCCAACAAATAATGAACGAATATATCAAATAATGAACAGATTCCTTCGAACCACGCATTTTATAATAATTGTGTTCAATAATTGTGTTTTTAAATAATGATTTTACAGAGTTGTTTTCTAAAAAAAAATAAATTAATAACCGATAACGTTCGTTATAATATACAGTTTGATGTTTAATTGTTCTCCACTAGGGTGCATTCTTACAATAGTGCGATCCTATTTGAAGTTTTCCACGCTAGATAACCAATAATATTACATGATAAAGTTGCACTGGATAAACAGTTGATACATAACCAAACATTTCTAATTTGTTTTCAAACATCACCGTATACATTAAATAACTTTTATAAGATCCATGATGTGTTCCGTTGAGGTATTATTCAAAATTAATATAAAAATTATGGAATATTCACCTGAAAGGTCCGTCTCCTCAACTTAATTAATTATTTAACTGTAGCGCTTTCGGGACTTGTCCCATCATCGGCAGGATTCAAAATTGGTGTTTCACTGAAGATCTGGAAGGGGGGGGGTTACATGTATTGGGTTCGTTTTCGTTGATCAGGTTGTCGTTTGTTGTGAGCTGCTTTTATGATTTCGAACCCAATACATGTAACCCCCTCTACCAGATCTTCAGTGAAACACCAGTTTTGAATCCTGCCGATGATGGGACAAGTCCCGAAAGCGCTACAGTTAAATAATTAATTAAGTTGAGGAGACGGACCTTTCAGGTGAATATTCCATAATTTTTTATATTAATTTTACATTAAATATATACATATTTTAAAATAACTATATTTGAATAATGATTTTTGAGTAAACGCTTAATTTTATTCGTTAAATGGTCCTAACAAATGCCACTGTTGATTTCCAAATCCTCTAGATAAATTCACTCGTGACATTACTTATGAAATATGAACTGATATAGGCAGATGGGATCTTGCGTTTTATTCACCAACCGGGTGGTATTCTTTAGACTTGACATCAACATCTGGAGTTTAGAAGAAGGGTACAAAGTTCATAAGAATTGATCACACAGAGATTGGTCTTTGTCAAGATTAATTAGGTTGCTATGAAAAACCGACCCAAATTATAAAATGCTGAACTACCAGCAGTACGAAGATGTTAATTCTCTGCAGTTCTAATGTGTCTTAAACTGTTTAATGCATAACCCTGCGTTGTATGTCTGCCCCTGTCAAACATTAGACACTGGATTGTTTAATAAAGCATTTAACTTTTAGAGCCGTATGGCTCAGATATACAGCGTGTTACCGAAATGAGTGCAGATTTTTCGTGTGGTGGTAGGAAACATCCATACAAGTATTTTAACACAATGGACTTTGGGTCGGAAATGCATTGTTGTGGATCTACAGAATAAAACAACATTTAAAATTGTTGAACACATTGTTGTCTATTTATTAATTCTAAGAAAAATGGAAGGTATTAATAATAATAATAGCTTTATTTTACCTGGTAGAGTTAAGGCCTTAAGGCATTGTCTGCCACTCAACCAGGTTTTAAAAAGTACAAACATATAGTATTACATCTAAATTACATAAACAATTATATGTTATAAATACAATAAAATTATTATTTATAATGTATTTTGATTTACTCTATATTTAACAAATTAAATGTAATATGTACAAGATATATAAAAAACGAGAAAAATATTAATCACATAGTATAAATTTAAATAAATAGAGAAAAAATAATTATTAGACAATAGGCAACTGTATAAGCGTGACTTAAAAGTGCCAAGTGTGCGGCAACCCCCGATATCTTCAGGTAGGAAATTCCAGGAGCGAGCAGAGGCTACTGTGAAAGAAGTAGAATAAGAGGAAGTGCTATGAAGAGGGATTGTTAGCAGACTATTATCTTGTGACCTAATGTCAATATTGTGGTAAGAAGATAACTTCTCAAATCTGGACGCCAGGTAACTAGGGGTGTAGGAATTCAGAAGCTTGAAAAGTAGTGAAAGAGAGTGCAATTTACGTCAGTCAGTAAGACGCAGCCAAGAGAGGTTATTAAAGTGTTCGGAAATATGGTCATAACAGCGGATATTGAAAATGAATCGAACGCAAGCATTATGAACAAGCTGCAGTCTCTGCGACAAGTCATAGTTTAGATCATTATATATAACGTCACAATAATCGAAGTGTGGCAACACAGGATTCTGCACAAGGATTTGTTTCAATGAAACTGGGAGAAAATTCTTTAAACGTCTAAGATAATGTAAGATGGAGAAAGTCTTTTTACATATGTGCTTCACTTGTGTTTACCAGTTTAAATTTGCGTCTAGATATAGTCCAAGATCTATTACTGAAGAAGAATAAGGAATAATTATATTATTTATAGCAATGTTTGGAAGTGTAGACATGTCAAAGGTTGTAAGCAGTCTTTGTTGTCCCATTAGAGTTACTTGTGTCTTGTTAGGATTTAGATAATGCCGATACTTGAAGACCAGTTAAAGATGGATTTGAGATCGTCATTCATTTTTCGTCAAGCTGTTATAGAGAGAATGAGGAGGTGAATGTAGGTAAATTTGGAGATCATCAGCATAGGGGTGATAAAGGCAGTGCTTTAGTACAGTTGGTAGGTAATTTATGTAGATTGAGAAAAGAAGAGGTCCGAGAACACTGCCCTGGGGGACTCACGCCTGCACGTTGCGCCAAGACGAAGATTTAGAGTTTAGTGAAACGTATTGTTGACGCCCGTGCAGGTTGTGCCGGTTCGCTCAGGGTAGAATATGATCACTCAGGGATGTTTTAAATTATACACATTTTATTTCACTTTATTGTACAATTTTGTGTGTACAATTATATTTACAATGTATTATGCTTCACTAACGGAGTGGAGTTGATGAGTTAATTCCGCCCACGTGTTTTAATATCACTTTCGCGAACGGTAACTGAAGAACTTGTAGAACTGCAGAACGTAGGAGCGTGAGAGTGAGAGTGTTTTCACACGTGTCCTCGCCTTATAAGGGCGATGACTCCTCCCATCCCCACTCCCAGTGTATATGTTAGCTTAGAAGGGTAGGTACCATTCGTTTGGGTTTCTATGTTGGTAATAGACTCGTGTGCACGTTTGTGCGCCTTCCAGTTATTACTATTAATGGTACGTTTTAATACTCACGAGTCTATTAGTTCTTGCCTCATAATGCCCATATGAGATTCTATCTAAATTTTCTACTGAACAAATTTTGTAGAACTCATATTCATCTCTCATTCAAAGTAATAAGATTCAACTTGTAACCTATTCTGAAAACATACTCGTTTGGGTTCACTGACTGACGTATAAGAATAGTACCTTTCCCTTTCTAAGGCCTGAAGATAATACAGAAATATACAAATTCCTTATACTAGCTTATACATACAAATCAATTTATACCACTCACTCATTCATTCAAACCTTTTCACTTTAACATATGATTCATCAATGTTTTGATTTCATAGTTAGTTCCATCTTTCTTGCTTTTGAATAGATTATACATCACTGTTTTACACTTTTAAATGACTTATGTGGCTATTTAAGCCCTGATAATAGATATTGTATCACTAAATCACTTTTCACATTCACACGCAATTCTTGATGTGTCTTAAAATTAAAATTCTAATCTAATTTTACATAAATATGTACAGTGTGAATTATTCGGTGTTATGAACCAATCATTTAAGTATATGTTTCATTTTCTCGGCTATATTTTCAAGGAATTTAAAAGTTTAATTTAAATAAAATGCATTTCTGTGGATCTGTGTCATATTTGAATCATAATAGAATATTGATATTTTCAATCTGTTTTACGGCTCCCGCGCTTCTGTATTTTATTTTTAGCATTATAGGCGCTTCACTATTTGTGATCTACTTTAGGTATTCCCTATTATTAATTACATTGTGATCGTTAGTTTATAGAATATTTTTCATTCTCAATATTTTATTTAAACATCTTTCGGCATATTAGCGTATTTAATTTGCCAAAGCAGAATTGACTCTATAATTAATTGGTCAAACAACATTCCAGTCTTATGCGTGCAAAATCGTTTTACTCGGATACAGAATTATATAAGCATGTCAGCATCGCTGTTCCCTCAGCGGTAATGACTATTTCATATATCATTAATAACACCATTTTAAATTAATAACATTCATCAATTAGATAATATTGGGTCACTTGCCCAAAAATATTACCTCACAAATTATTATGTAATACACAAATACAATTAGATGCCTCTTTGGTCATCATATAAATAATTTAATCCTGTATATAAAATCAATAATCAATAAATTCCACACACTTTCAATTATTAACGTCAATCGACCTGTTCATTAAGATGGATTAAGCTTCAACATCTTTCATTTACTGATATGCTTAAGATGTCTCCATTTTTTTTTCAAGAATTCATATTAAAATCGTTCTATATGTTTGTTCACAGAACTGTAATTATTATAAAGTTTTATAAAATCACAATGGCCTATCCAAGCGTATTATTATGCATACTGGATTTTAAAAGTTTCCTTGGGAGCGTTAATCAACAAATTATCTAAGTATAAAATATTATAACTTTAAATTAGTTTGATATTTAAATCATTAGAGTATCGAGCTTTAGTTTGATGAGTCGGTAATGCAGATTTCTGCACGTGCGATTTAATTAAATATGCAAAAAAATATTCTCTCTCTTTCTATTTAATAGTTATTTATAGCTGTTTGATTCTTTTATTTAAGGTTTAATATCCACAGATCCATCCTATTTTATAGTGATCAAAATGTTCCGAAATATCGCACCCAGTTCTAGTTGAATGTAACCTTATTATATCATATATGTGCTAACTTTTGCTATATGGGCGATATTAATATTTGCAAATATCATATTACTTGGCTAATTATTATAGGTATTATCTACTGTGATAGCATGTTACTCGTATTTATTTTTAAGTTGATATTTGATTGAGTATCAATATATATATATATATATATATATATATATATAAGAGATGGGTCCTGCCCCTCTCTCATTCAAAGATGTACAATGCAGTATTCATTTCCTCATTCTTAATTATCCCAATCATTAAAGAATATAATTAATTAATTCTTTATCATAATACAAGTAAATCAGCCTATTCATAAGTATTTTTGGTGTTCAATACCATTTTTTATACATATGCTTAACTATTTTAACTAATAAGATAATTATATTTCTAATTTTCATCTAGAGCTGGGTTCGATCCCGGTTAAGACTGGTTCATATACACATTAAATTCGATCATCGAGTCAGTATTTCATTCTTTCATATTCGATTTCGCCCATAATGATGGCTAATCGTTTATCAAAGTTATTAATATTATTAACGCTCTCATCGTTTATCTTACTGCAATAATTTCCCGCCATTTTCTTGTGTTTTTCAATCGCGTTTTGGGTTATATTACACCCTGGACGGTATGTAAATATTGCGTTAGTTAGGAACATACTTGTTGTAATGGACTCGATTCCTGAATTTGAGATGACCAAATTGTTTGCAAAGAGGATTCTTGCAAACAATTTCGTCGATCGCACATCACTGCACGTGGTTTCGAACCAAGGAACATCAGTTTTAGGTTCTTTCAAGTAATTCAAGTACTTATCTATGAAATATCTTTTCTTAGAATTATTCCTGTTTGCTACCTGCGTTGCGATTATGTTGCTATCGCCTAGCATTACCCTCCGGCATATTTCAATTGTCTCACTTTTCTGGTATGTTCCAGGTAGATATCCATTTTCTGATGTTTCTTGTTTCGTGACAAATACATGAATATTTTTAAAGTCCCTTTCATTAACTCCAAGTTCTCTCTCTACTATGTTAACATTAGAACATATATTTTCTACTTTATTTTCATTTTGCCCGATACTAGCTGCTGTGGAGTTAGCTACGGTTTCTATCTTCTCGCTTATCTGACTACAATTTTCATTAGTTTGACCAGTTTCTATAAGCTGGCCTCCATTTATTCTCTCACTTGTTTCAGAGATTTCAATACAATTTTCTATATTACCTAGTTCGTTAGTTTCGTGCTCTTCACTGCCTAACCCTATTTCATCTGCTGAATTTATTTCCACAATAGAAATATCTGTGTGTAGGGCCCTAGTATTTTCTTTGATTTCTGTTCTTAAATTGATTAGCTCCCTACGGATTTCTGCATTATTCGTTTCTGCTGTGTCTAATATATTCATAGTGGTTTGCATGTTTGAGTTTAACGACTTTATATCTGTCGTTATGTCTTTCATCAACTGATACAGATCGAATAAGGAAATTTTTGGCTCCTGATTCCCCAATGCTATATCGACATGTGTACTTTCTGCTAAGGCTAATGGATCCTCACCACGTGCTCCTAGATCTACAGCAGCCATTTTAATTTTTTTTTGCACTTCAAAAATTTAGTTTACTTATTTACTCACTTTTTTTTTAAATAGTGTTGATTTACTGGTGTCTTGCGAGCTCCAATCGTTGTTTCTGCAATCCCTTGCTCACCATTCATCGGCCGTAGTAAGATGATTCATCACTGTAGTTGCCATGTGCTGCTCACTCGGTTTATATTTTCACAATAATTCATTCGTTGGCGAACGTGTGCCACTATTAAATTAATTCGAACCTACCACGTGGGCGCCATGTGTGCCGGTTCGCTCAGGGTAGAATATGATCACTCAGGGATGTTTTAAATTATACACATTTTATTTCACTTTATTGTACAATTTTGTGTGTACAATTATATTTACAATGTATTATGCTTCACTAACGGAGTGGAGTTGATGAGTTAATTCCGCCCACGTGTTTTAATATCACTTTCGCGAACGGTAACTGAAGAACTTGTAGAACTGTAGAACGTAGGAGCGTGAGAGTGAGAGTGTTTTCACACGTGTCCTCGCCTTATAAGGGCGATGACTCCTCCCATCCCCACTCCCAGTGTATATGTTAGCTTAGAAGGGTAGGTACCATTCGTTTGGGTTTCTATGTTGGTAATAGACTCGTGTGCACGTTTGTGCGCCTTCCAGTTATTACTATTAATGGTACGTTTTAATACTCACGAGTCTATTAGTTCTTGCCTCAAGGTATGAGTCGAACCAGGTTAAAGCGCTGTCAGACAAGTGTAGGTGCTTGAGCGTTATCACATGTAAGTCGTGGTCTACTGTGTCAAAAGCTTTGCTGAAGTCAAGTAAGGTTAAAGGAGGCAATTCACGTCTGTTCATGGCTTCACGAATATCTTCAGTAATTTTTAACAATGCTGTGTTTGTGCTATGACCAGATCTAAAGCCGGATCAATAAAGATCAAGGAGGTAATTTGCTTGGAGATATTCAGTCATTTTATTATGTACAATATGTTCCAGGGCTTTAAATTATGTCGGAAGGATGCTAATCATTACAGTTAGTAGGTGTACTTATTTTTGGTATAGGCCGAATCCTAGACTGTTTCCATACAGTAGGGAAGATAGAAGTTATAACGGAAGCTGTGGGTAGTATAATGTCAGTGATTTTATTTAACATTAAAATGCTGATGTCATGTGTTCCTTGTGCATTGGATTTAATCCGCTTGAGGCGAAATGTAAAAATAAAATTTATGTCTTCCTATATGGGGGGGGGATAAGTCTTTAAGAATGTCTATTTTAGTCTTGTTGTCTGAAGGTGCCAAGGGTATTGAGGTAAAATGTTCATTTAAATCATCTACTGATATATATATATATATATATATATATATATATATATATATAGAGAGAGAGAGAGAGAGAGAGAGTCAGTTGGGGGATTCAACTGTCCAAGTCCCATTGTACGGAGATTTCGCCAAGTGTCCCGCGCACTTATTTCAGGTCCGATTATACTGTGGGCGTGTCGTAGTTTGGCGCTATCTTATTTTACAGTCATTGTTGGAAATGGTGACCATTGACCTGAATGCACAGCTCCAGAGCTTGTGGAAAGAATGGTGGCAGCGGCTGTGGAAATCAGGGAGCATCCAGATATGCTTCTTACAGTTCATCAGTCCGAGGTGAGACGCGCGGACCTCTGCATCCAGGTCAACGGTCGCCATTTCCAGCAAATACTGTAAAATGATATGTAATACCTTCCATTTTTCTTAGAATTAATAAATAAACAACAATGTTTTCAACAATTTTAAATGCTGTTTTATTCTGTAGACCCACAACAATGCATTTCCGGTCCAAGGTTCACTGTGTTAAAATACTTGTTTGGATGTTCCCTACCACCACAAGAAAAATCTGCGCTCATTTCGGTAACACCCTGTATAAAGAATGTTTAAGGATTTTAGGTGACAGGAAACATTAAGTGAAAGGATGAAAACTTTATGAATATAAAATATTCGTTGTATTAAAACCAAATTTTACATCATGCAATTAAATTTGTTGAGTGAGAACTTGTATGTAATACTGAGGATTTGTTGAATTCTTTAGTTTGGTCTTCATGCTAGATTGTTGATAATTATCATAACTACTGCTGCCATTGCTCCAAGAGCTGTTGTTGCTGTTGCTGCTCCTTCTGTTGTAGATTCAGCTTCAGTACTTCCAGAAGTATCAGTTGAACTCGAGGAGTCAGTACTGGACGATGGGCCATCTGCTGCTTTTGATAGAGTTACCACTGTGAATAATAATAATAATAATAATAATAATAATAATAATAATAATAATAATAATAATAATAATAATAATAATAATAATAATAATAATAATAATAATAAATCTAATGTGTGACACTATTAAAAGAACACTAAAACACAAGAAAAGAAACAAAAATGAAATTTTATAAGGTAATGTCTGTTCTGTATTGAAGTATGGAATAGAATATTGCACGATCACTAAAAGACAGGAACAAAGATTGGAAGTAGCTGAGATGAGATTTTTAAGAAATATAGCAGGATATACTCTGTTTGATAAGAAAAGGAATGAAGATATAAGAAAGGAACTAAATATTTTCTAACTTACAGACCGAATAATTAAATATAGAAACGCCTGGAAGTAGCGTGTTGATAGAATGCCACAACAAAGATTTCCAAAATTATTGCTAAATTATAAACCGTACGGAAAGAGAAATGTTGGACGGCCACACAGAACATAGTCTGAACAATTTTAACAATTCTGGCTTTCGTGAAACCGGAACGAGCCAACAGGTTTAATCCCTGGATGATGATGATGCTATTAATAATAATAATAATGATAATAATAATAATAATAATAATAATAATAATAATAATAATAATAATAATATTAATAGCGTTTCTCAACCATTTTGTATATTATCTTGAAATAAATGGGCACGCCACAGCGTAGTGGTTAAGGCACTGTGCTACAACCTGGAAGGCCGAGGATTCGAGTCCCGGTGGGGACAGAATTTTTAAACTGACTCAAACCTACTGGCGGCACCTTGGCCCTGGAGTCAACTCAGCCTCTAACGTAAATGAGTACCAGATTCTTGTTCTGGGGGTAAAGGCGGTCGTCATGCAGGGCTGACATAAACTGCCGATTGTCCACAAAATATGGGAGCCTTAACCTCCTATTACCCCAAGGGCCTCCTGAGGCCTGTAGTGGGATCACTTTACTTTACTATCATGAAATAAAACAAAATAAATATTATCGCAATTGGAGGTAAATTATTACCTTGGTCTCAAATGTTAGCTGCTCTATAGGCGTCGAATGCAGTGTGCGTAGTCAGTTAGGTCTATGCAAATCATTCGATTCTTCTTCGGCGAAATATTCGACTCATAATGAACAGCCGCAAACAGTCGCGGTGGAATTTAAGAAATATGTAGGCTTAAAAAACGTGTTAATCCAGTATATAGCCTAATAGTATGCGTATTTCAAAATATTAGAATTTAAGGAATATGTGGACCTAAGAAACGTGTTAATCCAGTATCTAGCATAATGGTATGCGTATTTCAAAAGATTGAGAACCGCTGATTTACTGAATAAAATTCTAGTCTAAAACAAACTAAATTACCAAAATTATCATCATCATCATCATAGTACATTCACGAATTTAGGCCATTTGTTGACCTGTTTCGGCCTCAAGAGAAACACCATCCAGAAGTCTTTTGAGTGGACGTCCTGGTCTTCTTCTTCCTGCAGGTTGATATCTTAACATTAGTTTGGGTATTCTGTGATCTTCCATTCGATGAACATGTTGTATCCATCTTGACTTATAATCAGAAATTTTGTTTTCTAAAGATTCCATGTGTAGTTCTTCTAAGATGTCTTCATTTTTTTTGTGATCTCGTAGTGTGTATCCTGCAGTCCTCCGAAGATATCTCATTTCAGCAGATCTAAGTCTCTGTATATCCTTCTGTTTCAACGTCCATACTTCGCTACCATACAAAAGAGTTGGAAGAGTCAGTGTTTTATCACAATCTGGAAATATCTTCCGGGCTTTTTGGCTGCGTTCATGAGACTTGAAAAACCCCCAACAAGGCCGGAAGTTATCTCGAGATTATGTTATGAAGCCCGGCCGTGAAAGCCTAAGTAAATGTACTGAAATCATGTTTACATTATTTTATCAGCGTGAATAATGATTTAACACATTTTAAGGATAAAAAAGTCTTTTGAATGATATTATATTTAGAGGTTGTGAATCAAAATGGACAATTTATAAGTTATTACTTATTAATATTTCAACTTGTAAATAAATACATGAAGTAAAAGTTTAATTGAGGAATCCATATCTAAAAATGTACATTTTAGAGTCACTATGGTAACGAAATAATATATTCTGCTTTATAAGAGACAACTATTTGTTCATCTGTACTATTCCATCTTTTCTCCAATGTTCAGGAAAAGTTTTGTCAGACGGAAAGTAAAAACTGTGCTGGTATGACCACATTTTCCTAGAATGTTCAGTTATACATTTCCGAAAAAAAACTATGTCAATGCTTTCTGAAGGAAATGAAGCACCAGAGATTTACATCAGATTTTAAATACATCACACATGGCATTCGTTTATTGCAGACATACTGTGAACTAGGACATTTGATATTTTGTTTCTTGTCATTATAAAACCGAAACAAATATTTCCGGACAGTAGTTTTCATTAAAACTATATCTTCTAAGCTTAAAAATACATAGAAGGAATTATAAAACACCCTTTATTAGATATAAATCCTCTAAGAGCTGCTCCATACTGACGTACATTCTGAGACACCGTTGGTGGACCTGACTTCATTGTAAATTTGTAAACAAAATTGCGTTAAAACAGGTAGGACTACGTGTTTACGTAACTTATAATATGCGCAATTTATTTTATCACAAGTAAAATAGACACTGCATATGCTCAGTAAGAAATGCTAGGCCTCAAAACCTGTTACGATCTCGCGTATAATTTTCACGTTCCCTCTTAGCAGAACGATCCAAATATTTTTAACGTTGTGATATATATTTATACTTTTGTAGACTCCCTTTACAAGGAATACTTTCTTATGTCATCTGTCATGATAGTGGTAAAAGGAAGACTTTGGAACTTTTATAGCAATGCCCATTCTTTGAGGATGACATTTCCGGTTGTTCTGATTCTCTTGGATATATTCCAGAACTAGCTTGGTTCTCACTATGGACAAGACTACATAACAGTGAACCACATGGTCTTTATAGGAAGCCAGATGTAATAAGAACAATTAAGTCTCATGGACTACGACGGGCAGGATATGTGGCACGAATGGCAAATGAAAGACGTGTATGAAAACTTCTTGTAGAAAAATCAGAGGGAAAACGCCTAGTTTGTAGACCAAGAATGCGGTGGAAGAATAACATTAACCTTGATTTGAGGGAAATAGATTATATAGGGAATGATTAAAAAACATTTGCTCAGAGCTTATGTCCGCGCGGTCATGAGCCTGCGGGTATAATTTCTCACTTTGTTTAAAACGTCGCAGTTTCTTTTAAATTTCACTTAGTATATCCTACTGTTCTTCCTATAATTTGCATATAACCAGTTGCTTCTTTTATAACTTTCTCTTAATATCCACGCTTCACCACCATAGCTTACTTGTTAGTAGAGTTCGTGATAGCGTTTTGTAAAGATGAATACAACAATGACAAATGTCGTTATGTAGAAAATACTGAATTTGGCTCCTATTTATTTATTTATGTTGATACAATGATGATCGACATTTATTGCCTTTCTGAGTTCTTGTGATGTTATCGGTTCTTAGATTTGCGTGAGTTCCGTTTTGCCCAAGTCATATGCTCGGTCCAAGTCTTGCAGCGGCAGCCATCCGAACATCATACAATATCCCAAATCTGGCCAACTTATCGACAGGTACAGCAATGCAATTATTCAAAACGACAGTAGCATCAGTTATAATATATGGGATAGAGATAATTTGGGAAAAAACTTAAGATCGGAGATCTGATAAGAATAGAAAAAGTCAAAGCAATGTTCATGAAACGGATCCTGAGAAGAGGAAAAACAGCGCCATCTCGTTTTGCTTACGATCATGAGAGAGACCTACTTTATAGAGGATATAACACAATTCTATCAACAATCCACAGAACCATACCAGAAATTAATAAGAATCAGTTATAGGAAGAAGAATGAAATAGACATGGATTTCTACACAACTGCCATGCTAGATGGACCAGAGAGTGCAACCCCCAGAGACACGTCACAACACGACTCGCAGTACATGTGTTTCATAACAAAATATGTCTAAAGAAGAAATTCCACGAGCCGACCGAAGAATGCAAGTGCGTGTTATGTGGACAAAGATGTAGGAAATACCACATCATAACATGTGCGAAAAGAACAAAAACTATCACAGACTACAGTAAAGACTAAACCACCACTAATGCTCAACCTGAGTGTACATTTCCTATATTATTATTATTATTATTATTATTATTATTATTATTATTATTATTATTATTATTATTATTATTATTCTTGAGATGTACTGTCACATATGGAGCTGAAGTTTGGAAATTCAACAAAAACTTAGAACAAGAACTTATGTCGATGGAAATGGATTTCTTGAAGAGAGCAGCAAGATGTTCAAAATTAGACAAAATAAGAAATACTGTCATAAGAGAAAAAATAAATATCGGTTATTCAATAGTAGATTATATACAGTATAAGCAATTAAATTGGTATGGGCACGTACGACGAATGCAAGAAGAAATATTACCCAGGAAAACATTGGAATGGTGTCCACCTGGAAGAAGGAGGAGAGGAAGACCTCGAAACTCGTGGATGCAGGAAATAAGAACTGGAATGAGAGCAAGAGGACTGGAGGACATGGATTGGATGGAGAGAGACGAGTGGAGAAGAAAAATAAAACTTTAGGCACAGAAAGATGTGTAAACATTAAAATTCTGTATATAAATAAAATTATTATTATTATTATTATTATTATTATTATTATTATTATTATTATTATTATTATTAATGATGATCGACATAGTTCGCTTATTTTTCCAGAAGCTCAATATAAATATACAGGCTAGCATCTGAATTGGATACTAGTTAATTCAGAGCTACCAGAAAATATGATGTGTAAATTGCCGGTTCCTGTTTACATTATCAGGAAGTTTAATGACCCTGAGTGTATAAGACAACCATTTGAACGGACAAGGATTAAAATATCGATACCAGTATAAGCAAAATTTTCCTTAGATATTAATTTATTTCCTTACTAACATTAAATACGCATACTTCCTAATCCAATCTCCCTGGTTAATTTCATTTTATTTTCCAAGATCTTAGGTTTGTAGGGTTGTAATGTTGGGATCCGATATAATGGTGCGAGGTTAATTATTCGGTTGATGGGTGAGCAAATCGATAGTGAGTACATACTTGTAAGTAACAGTATCAATACTAATAAAATTCATTGTTAAAACCGTGGAGAGTCATAAAATAAAGTAAGTTAAAATGTACCTTCTTAGGTAAAATGCGTCGTCCTCAACTTATAAAATATGTAATTTTTATGCCTGTAGCCTTTCAGAACATCTGTTCCATCTTCAGCAGGTCACTCTTCGCTACAACATCTAGTATGATGGTTGATGCTCCTGAAGATGGAACGGATGTTCTGAAAGGCCTACATACTTTTAATAACTAAGTTGATATTTATGTGCGGATTTCAAAACAATATAATAAATAGTATGACTTTTCCTTTATTCAATTTAAGATAACCTTTTCATAATTTTAGAATTATAACTTAAGTGTTGCTGAATACATTATATGGGATGTAGCAATATTTCATTGATATTAAATATGCTATTTGTATATAAGCCAGAATAAGATCGGTGTGTTTTTGGAACAAAGACATATGACAGAAATTAAATTCAGAATACATGACAAGAAAACTTGCCTTTTATACACAGTGGTCCCGGGTTCGATCCACGGTTGGGAGAAGTTTCCTTGGTGAAGGTTTATTTTGGGTTTTTCCCCAGTTGTAAGAAAAATGTCAGAAAACTTTAAGGTCCGAACGTTCCCCTAACATCATCTGGCCATCATAATCATTCGCCATGTTTAACAAGAATGTGTAAGTGAATGGTGTGTTCCGCATTAATGATGTGTTGTCTCATACGAGGCTCTGGATTGAGGTGATCGCTCATTCAGGGAGGCTCCATGTCTTGTGAGTTCAAAAACTTACGCATGTGTTCCGAAGCTTAATATCTATCTCCCGAGAAGATCCGGGCGGCGTGTAGCATGTAAAAGTGCTCATAAGATGAGAGGTTAAATAACGATGTGAAATAAATATAAGGAGAAGAACAATGTTAGAAAACAATATTGACGGTGATGATGGGAATACTATCAAAATGAACATTAATAATAATAATAATAATAATGATGATGATGATGATGATAATGATGATGATAATAATAATAATGATGATAATAATAATGATGATGATGATAATAATAATGATGATGATGATAATAATAATGATGATGATAATAATAATGATGATGATAATAATAATGATAATAATAATTTAGTATCCGTGGTAGTTAAATGTGTTAGTTTGTTCTAATATTTTATTATTAATAATAATTTTACAGCGAACTGGGTCTTTTCTAGGAAAACCATGACTTTAGATTTTTATGTTAATTAATATATTTCCTATTACAGAGACACTTTTATTACCTGTGTTAAGTGGAGTACAAATGTCCATATTGTAATTTAATAATAATAATAATAATAATAATAATAATAATAATAATAATAATAATAATAATAATAATAATAATATAATAATAATAATAATAATAATAAATAAATAATAATAAAATAATAAATAATAATAATAATAAATAATAATAATAATAAATAATAATAATAATAAATATAATAATAATAATAATAAATAATAATAATAATAATAATAAATAATAATAATAATAATAATAATAATAATAATAATAAATAATAATAAATAATAATAATAATAATAAAAAATAATAATAATAATAATAAATAATAATAATAATAAATAATAATAATAATAATAAATAATAAATTAATAATAATAAATAATAATAAATTAATAATAATAATAATAGTAGTAATAATAATAGTAATAGTAGTAATAATAATAGTAATAGTAGTAATAATAATAGTAATAGTAGTAATAATAATAGTAATAGTAGTAATAATATAGTAATAGTAATAATAGTAATAATAAATAAATAATAATAGTAGTAATAATAAATAAATAATAATAGTAGTAATAATAATAATAATAATAATGAAAATTAGCTATATAGTAAAGAAAAAATAACACCATAGGCCTATATCACTGACATAATGAGAAAATATGCATCTGTATAAAATATTAGGTGATATTTGATTTTTTTTCCATGCAACTGCTTTTATATGTGATTTACATATTTGTTGATTATAATGCAACGTTAATGATGAAGATAATACTATTAATAATTTTAATACTAACTAAATTACATTACCGAATCCGCACGGACTTAAGTTCTCCATACATCCCTATCTTGAGCTAATGATTTCCAATTATCCAGTGTATAATTTACTTCCCTCAAATCATGGTTAATGTAATTCTCCCATTTCATTCTTCGCCTATCTGCTCGGTGCATTCTCTCTGTTTTCTTACAATGATTTTCCATGCCTGTCTTCATTCTCCATTTGTGTCACATGTCCTGGCCATAGCAGTCTAAGAGACTTAACTGTTCTTATTATACGTCTTCCCATAAATATCATATATCTCATTGTTTAGAAGACTTCTCTATTCGCCTGTCCATCTCTCTTTAGTCTAAAATTTTTCCTAAGTAATTAATTCTCAAATACTCATAACCTGTTTTTCTCTCTAAAAGTAAGAGTCCATGTTTTATATCCATATGATATAACTGGGAGAAAAACAGTTTTATATATTTTCGGTTTAATGTTTTATTTTAGAGAAGTAGTATTATGTGAGACCATTTATTAGTTTTATTATTTTCATTGCATTAATTTAGTTTCCAGCCTCAGTTTTTTAGTGTTATTTAATAAAGTGTGTGTTGGCTTTTAGTATCTCCTAGCTATCGCCTAATAATTCTACATCGTCAGCATGTACCAATAGATTATTAATATCATTGAGTTGTAGGCCTTCTTCATCCTCTAAAGATTTGAAGGTGTGCTATAGTACAAAATCGAAGAGTAGAGGATAGAGTGTATCGCCTTGGTTTAACAAATTATGAATTTCTATAGTATATGAAAACTGTCTGCCTACACGCACCCTATTCTTTCTGCCATTTAGACACATTCGAATAAGCCTAACGTTTTAGGAATTTCAAACTCCAGCAGGATGCTATACAACTTTTCCCTTTTATTTTAATCATATGGTTATTGGAGTCTACAAGTGGTTGATACACAGTGCCATTATATTCAAATTCCGTTTCTAAAATATGTCTTATACTAAAAATCGTATCTATTTTAGTCCTATTTCTTCTAAATTCAAATTGATAATCGCGTATTGTTTCGCCGATATAGGAGTACGTTTGATATAATATATTTATTAGAATTTTGTACGAAGTTGAAATAATGAGATGTCCCTGTAGTTGTTGCAATCTGTTTTAATAATATTACTACTACTACTATTACTACTGCTGCTGCTATTGCTGCTATTACTGCTATTATTCCTGCTACTATTACTGCTATTACTACCGAAATTTAAATACATCTTTTTTTGATCCTGCAGGAGGAGGGGATCCTATTCTATATCAACATTTGTTTTGATTTTTTGGTCACCCAGAAGTATACATTATAATTCTTCCCGGCTTTGGAATAATTTCCCACTACTACTGCTATCACTACTACTACTACTACTACTACTACTAATAATAATAAATAATGAAAATAATAATGTGAATAAATTTTAAGTTAGAATTGTTTAAATTTCGAAGTAAAACCTGGAAGAACTATGAAGCTATTATATAAAAGACGATGATATGAAACTTGATTCATAATTACCAAAAGCAATAATTACGATAAAATACATTGATGCATCTTGTAATTTCGAAACCTACATCAGTATTCAAAATGTACGTATTATTTTTACATTATCAGGATAGTGATAGAAGTATGGGTTATTATCTTTTATTATCTGCTTAATGTTGAAAACCTGTTAGATGAAGAGATTGTTTGGATGTGTACATCTGATATCAATAAATCAATTATTATTTCGCAATAATCTTATCACATTTTTTATTACAAATTTCGCAATAGATAATTGTATGAACGACTGGCATTTATTTAGATACCATAAAATACTTGATTTTGTCACGTACATATCTGAAAGGGAAAATCTCAAGCAATGGATTCTTTTATTAAAATTTTAATGATAAGTAAATGTACTCGGACTGATCAAACTTTTAGTTTCTTTAAAATTTTGGTATTATAATATTATGTACTTGTTATTTCGGATTTGGAAATATGTTATATCAGAGATGCTTGTTTCAGTCATAAAGTTCCTCTCATAACATCATATTACTGTAATGTACAGTTTAAATAAATTTAAAATATGGCAACAACTACAATAATAATAATAATAATAATAATAATAATAATAATAATAATAATAATAATAATAATAATAATAATAATAATAATAATAATAATAATAAAAGGAAATGTTTACAGACTTTTATTCCAGTTTCATTAAAAAACCTAGTGCAGAATCTTGTGTTGCCACAATTCGATTATTGTGACGATATATATATATATATATATATATATATATATGATATAATTACTTAAATTATGATTTGCCTCTGAGACTGCAGCGTGTTAATAATGCTTGCGTTCGTTTAATTTTCAATATCCGTCATCATGATCAAATTTATAATTATAATCTCTCTTGGATCCGTCTTAGTGACATTCTTAAATCGAATCGGTGAGTTGAAAAGGGAAGAAATTGCATTTTTTTTCGAAAATGATTTAAGATATATAAATTGTAATCTTTATTCGACACATGATGTGGTGAAACAACGGAGAAACTCTGACTATTCTGCTTTCACTGAGTTAAAGAAGGAAGAATCTCCAGAGTTTCTTCCTTCTTTCCTCAATAGGCAGCTACGCGGTAGCAAGAAATATGTACGAGTGAAAAATATAATCTGCAGTTTTGCACGATAACAATACTGAACAACTTAACATAATTTTTTTTGTCTCAGAAAGAAAAATATGCGATTCTGATATTATTTTTTCTCCTGAATTCAAATATGATACCGGTTTCTCTCCATCACGCAAGGTTTCCGAGAGACAGGAATTTATAATATTTCAAACACTTTAATATTTTCTACATTCGTAACTACACAATATTCGAACATTCGGACTCACCTAGAAAGTAAGAAATGACGATTTTTTGCTATATTTCGCCTGTGGGGCATCCCTCTTGATGGTCCAACAATAATCGGCCAGGATATTAGGATTGAATTTGCTTTGCTATCTCTTTTCCATAGCTGAATTCCTGAGTTAGCTCATTTGGTTTTATTTTACAATTTTTATATATTTTTTCTAATCTGGTTCAGTGGCAGCCTTAAACCCTTAACTCTGCCAGATAAAGCAAAGATATCATTATTATGTGTGGTAGAGAAGGCCTTTATGACCTTAACTCTGCCAGCTGAAATAACTCATTATTATTATTATTATTATTATTATTATTATTATTATTATCATTATTATTGTTAATTATCCACATTTATACAGATACTTTGACAGCTAAATTCAGAAAACATATCTAGTTACTGCTTGATAGCTTAATTCAAAGTAAATCTCAGTAGCTGTTGGTTTTTTTTTTTGGGGATCGCGGATTCAAATCCGGGCTCCATCAACGAATTTTCAAGAGCGAAATATCTCGCTAAGTTTTCATTCGGAAGTACAGTAAACGCATGGATTCCCTTAAGTATATTTGAATTGGATAGCCAATGATCTTAGTTGTTAATATATGCACTTAAATAAAATTATTAAGGTTTAAAGCCAACCCAAACTTTTCAATTTACATTTTTGTTGGATTGTAACCTAGGCTTCAAATGTTGATACTTTAACAACTGATTACTCAGACGTTTTTCATCTGACACCCTGAATTCGCTATTTGAAATTTATTGTCTGAAACTCCTCTCTTATTTAATTTTTTTTCGGTTCAGTTAATTGAACTCCTGTTTTTGTATTTTACCTATCTTAATTAATGAGAATAATATGATCTAGAATATTAAGGCAATTCTTTGCTCTGTTCTTCCATGAGGACTGATTTATCTAATGTATAAAAATGAATGTTTGTTTGTTCGTACTTTATGCGCGGCCATACCGTTGATCCGACTGTGATGGGGTTTTTTGCAAAATGTTCAGGAGATTACCGGGATGAACATAGGCTATAAGAGAGTTGAGATACTCAACTCCTTCACCCTTAAAAAACACCCTTTGTTGTGAAAAAGTCCCCTTTTTTACCCTTACATGGCTTACGCTGCCTGAACCATAACAAATACACACAATTATTGTATACAGAATTGAATATCTCAAAAAACTCTACAGAAAAGTCCGCGTAACCATTTTTGTCTTTCGTTGATGCCAAGAAGATCGGGAAAGTAGATTATCGGGCAAGCATAGCAGCGCACAGCGGGTATTCTTTTATGGATAACTCAAAATGACGAATTTTATCTTTCAGCTCATTTATGCCAAGTATGTGGGGATGCGTAGATTCCCGAACAACGCCGGGTAATCAGCACGGAATATTTAAAAATAACAACGATATAAATTTATATTTATTTTTCCTTTTACTTATTCAACTAAATGCAAAAACACATAATTTATTTAGGTGTAGCAGCACACGCCGGGTATTAGCTAGATAATGATATTTATTTTCCCAGCAATGAAATAAGAAATACCGGTCATTTATTTCAATTTTATTTCTCTCTTTTGAAATTACTTATTCATTGCATATATTGTCTCTTAGTTTATTTTTACTCTTGTTTTGGTACACAAGTAGGAATGAGACATGGAGCTCTTATGCAGTAAACTCCTTCTATATACAGACATCGACATTCCAGTGTCGCGTTTCGCAACGTGAAGCGCAGAGTGTATTTTCGTCTCCTATTTCGTTGCAGTACGTAACATTTTCGTTACATGCAACAATCGATATATCTGTTAACATAAAATATAATATGGTGCATTAGAAATTGCTGTAGGGAAAAAATGTAAAATACAATGTATTCATCTCCCAAATTACTATTTTTGTATTTATTTGTTTATATGAGGAAAGGGAATGAAGTTACAGCGAAGTCTCTCGCGATCATCCCATTTAATGATCAATTATTTACTCGGAGCGAACATTAAACACCATAAAAGCAATGTAAAACGTACCCCCACTAAAATACTACTCCTATTAACCCATTCGCTTCAGAGGACGAGGTACACTCGCTTAACTCTGCCTGTTATATATTTTACAATTTTTGTACATCCCTTGGTAGGGTAATGTTTTGTTAACATCAATCAATGGTAGAGGGATGTGTTTGGCTTTCACCTTTGAGATCTCAAGTACCGTTATCTTTTGTTCGTTTTGAATGTCTGAGAATACACAACATAATTTACGGTGACATAAATACGGTTTCTGGGGAAATGCATTGAACATTTAAACCTGAAGTGGATGGGGTGAGTGGCCACCTCATTTAATGTGCAATTATTTTCTAGGAGCAAACATTAAACCCCGTAAAACATATGTAATTCACCTACTCCTAATAAAATACTGTTCTTCTTCTCTGTCACTGACCGGCTCTAAACGACATTCCAGATGATGATTGATCCTTGTTCGTCCTGCAGCGCGACATGGGTGCTCCCTAGTGCAAGTTTCTTAACCAGACTAATTTTAGCGAGTGACATGTAGTTAATGCATCGCTTCGAGGAATCATTGCGTAGGACTTATTTGTTATATTCAACATTATTTACAGATGTACACAATGAAATAATATACCTTTATATAAGATATGAGAGTGCGGGATACCAGTTGTATCTAGTAATTAATTTTGTTTCACTACAGTTAGCAACACTGACTAAATCTGTGCTTGGATAAAAAACAAAACAAATACATATCAAGGAAACAATATAGTAATCATCATCATCGCCTTCAAAAGGATTAGACATTTTGATTTGTTCCGACTCAAAATTGCTCACGCAATAATAATAATAATAATAATAATAATAATAATAATAATAATAATAATAATAATAATAATAATAATAATAATATTAGAATTGAAGACTACGCCAATTTTGGAATATATTAAACAGTACCAATTAAATTGGAAACACCATCTTGAAAGAATGAGTTCAAATCGGATACCCAAAAAGCTGTTTATAATTATATACCAAGAGGACGAAGATCGCTGGGCCGTCCTATGAAACGCTGGAGCGAAAATTTTCTATAGGATCGTAACAGGCCTTGGCCTAATACTTGGAAGGAAGAAGAAGAAGAAGTAATAATATTAATAATAATGATAATTACAAAAATTATAACGTCTACGAGATAACAATTTGATTAAAGACTTTTATTAGTAAAATACAAGTAATGTATCTTGAAAAGGGCATGGTACATGTTCATATTATATTTTATCTCAATTGTCCTTGATCATTCATGTTGAGATGGATACGATAATATACAAGAGCCTGATAAAATCTGACTTTATCTTTAAGCGACAATTACTGACATTATATGACTGAAGGGTAGATTATTTTAAGACAGTTTAAATCGTTTGATTTGATTCAAGTATATCAATTCATCATTGATTCATTATATAACGAAAAATCTGTAGCCTGATTATTTTAAAAAAGACTTTTGTAGAAACGTGGATACAAAATTGGAATTATTTTTTTTAGGAATCCACACAACGAAGTAAAGTTTTACTTAAGTACATAATTGGACATTTAGAACAAAAACAAAACTAGTTAGGGCATAGTAGGAAAAGAGAGCATCAGAAATAGTTACATTAATTGACTTTTAAATATCCCTTTTTCACCCTTGGAATATAATAATGAATTGAATACTATTAAACAATTAGCTAATAATAATAACTACGACCCTAAAATTATAGAATATTAGTTAAGAAAATTCATTACAAAAAAACAATTAACAAAGTGTTTCTTTTACCCAAAGAAAACATAGAAAAATATGTCATAATGTCATACATAGGCCCACTTTTAAATAAAATATCTAACACTTTAAAAAGTTGAACATTAATGTGGCATTTAAAACTAAAAAACTTTACAAAATATAATAAAAAACGATAAAACCAAAATAAAAAAAAATTATCAGGTGTATATAAATTGAAGTGTGGCACATGTGACAATGTCTATATAGGACAAACTGGTTGACCTTTTATCTCTCGGGTAAAGCAACACATGCGAGAATTATAACAGAAATTTAGAATATTGAAAATATGCTAACCACCTATTCCAATTTAATCATCGTTTCGATCCATATTTTGAAAATTTACATGTTTGTGATAAGTGTAAGAAGTTGAACCATTTGGAGGCTGTAGAAATAAATAAATTGAAAAGTAGTAATAAACTGTTCAATTCTCAACTTGATTTGAATGAATCGCCTTTGTTAAATTAAAACATTTCAATACATTATTGTTGTATTGATCTTCAAGCCACAGTGAGTCCAAAAGCATTCAAGATTAAAAGTGTATAAAACACTGGCTCTTCCAACTCTTTTGTATGGTAGCGAAGTATGGACGTTGAAACAGAAGGATATACAGAGACTTAGATCTGCTGAAATGAGATACCTTCGGAGGACTGCAGGATAGATCACAAAAAAAAAAATGAAGACATCTTACAAGAATTACACATGGAACCTTTAGAAAACAAAATTTCTGATTATAAGTCAAGATGGTTGTAACATGTTTCATTGAATGGAAGATCACAGAATACCCAAACAAATGTTAAAATATCAACCTGCAGGAAGAGGAAGACCAGGACGTCCACTCAAGACTTTTGGATGGTGTTTCTCTTGAGGCCGAAACAGGTCAACAAATGGCCTAAATTCGTGAATGTACTATGATGATGATGATTGTTGTATTGTTGCTTAGATCAGTTGATATGTACTATAATAACACAATTCATAATTTGTTAACATGTCTGAAGAAGGCACAGTGTACCGAAACAGCTGTCACTAAATTATATCTTAATAAATATGAAAATCAAATAAAACTAAGTTTTATTTTTATTTAATTAAGGAAAAAATTACAATTTAGAAGAATATATTGTTGGAAATTGATGAAATAAAGCTTATAAGCTATGGACATGCGAGAAGAACAGGATATAGAGAAAGAATGAAAAATATCATTGATTGGGACGAAGAATGGAGTTATAAGAAAATAATACCAAAGATAAGAAGGAGCATGAAACGTAAAGATGCATGAAGGGGATATATTTAGTAGAGACTACGGAATCATATGTGGGAATTGAAAGAAAAATGTAATATATAGTCGAGTTGACTAAAAAACTACAATAAATTATCTTATAGGTTTTAAACTATTGTGATTTTGAAAATATTTTTATGGCCAATTTTTTACTTCCATTGTTAACAGTGCAGTTTACCTTTTACGAATTATTTTAGCAAATTCGAAGGAATGTACCTACTGATGTTCTCTCCATATTAAAAAAATATAAAACTTTATCGATCATACTTACTAGAACACCGAAAATAACCATGAATATATATATATATATATATATATATATATATATATATATATATATGACACGAAAAGAAAAATAAACTTGTGAACCGGAATTTGAACCAGATATCTGTAACTCTACACATTAGTGAGTTGCCAATTACCTCACTCAGGCTCCCAGAGCAAACATTGATTTTTCTTTCCTTATGTACAATTCTCTATCATAGGAGACAGCGGGACAACGGCTGGAGTGCCATATGATGGCTTCTGTACAAGGAAGTATTTTTGATATGAATGTTTTTATTTATAGCAGTAACGCTTTTTATTTATGTTACAGTTAAATTTTGACATTGAGCAATGGAGTAGAAATGTGACATGAAAAAAAAAACTCCTGAACAGGGATTTGAACCCAACACCTCTAACTCTATACGTTATTGTTAATACAACATCCAGACCGCCGATTGGTGGAATGAAAATAACCACAGTAGATTGTACACATATAAATGGCGCTGGTAATGTTTCAAGGAATTACTATTTGAAAATGTGTGCTTAATCAATAATAAAAATAAGGTTAGAGGGAATAGCAATATAATTTAATTTTACCATTTAACGTTTCTAGATTTAGTGGCACATTTTGCTCACTGTTTATAAAGGTTCAAACTACTAACGTGATTCCCACGTTATCACATTCGAGGATTCATCGATCCCAGGAACTATCACAAACCGATTCATTTCATCCTGAAGCAACACATTGACCATCGTCAATTAATAGCACGGGCACACAACACCCTGCACTGAGAAATTACACCAATTCTTCCACAATGTGTTCCAACTGATTCAAAGTATGTGCGCTTATGGAAAACGTCAAAATAAATCATACACCAACATGTACGAACCAATAATGCTAATGACTTAAGAATGAAATTTTAAATGGACAGAGAGACATTCGGAGGACTGCCGGATACACACCGCTAGATTACAAAAAAATGAAGACATCGTAGAAGAATTTACACATGAGACCTTTAGAAAACAGCATTTCTGATTACAAGTCAAGATGGATACAACGTGTTCATCGAATGGAAGATCACGGGATACCCAAACAAGTGTTACGTTAAGCTATCAACCTGCAGGAAGAAGAAGACCAGGACGTCCACTCAAAACACTTCTGGATGGTGTTTCTCTTGAGGCCGAAACAGATCATCAAATGGCCCACATTCGTGAATGTACTATGATGATGATGAATGAGCAAAGAGACAATGCCACCAAAATCATACTAAACTGATTACAATATAGAAATCACTGCACACTATAGTGATAGGAAAAATCAGTACAAAAATAACAGAATCCCCGTTACTAAACTCAACAATAGATATACACCGGGATCTAAAATGATGGACGAAGTTTTAAGTAGTTGGTATAGCTTTACAAATGAAATTGGATGCGTGATTATTTGCTATAACGAAAGAAAAACTATGGAAGTTTCATATTCTGTATGCAGTAATTAGTTTCTTTCATTATTATGTCTCAGCGTTAAATTTGTGAAAATGACATCTCCTGCACAGAAGTCATTCTGTGTGTTGCAATTTGCGAGATCTGGTTCCACTGTTGCAGTGCAGCGAGTTTTCTGACGGCAATTTGGAATTGATCCTCCGACAGATAAGATTATCCGTCGATGGCAGACAGTTAGAAACAACTACATGTATATCTAAAAGAAAAAGTGCAGGACGTCCATGAACACCAAATGAAAGAATCGAGAACGTCAGAGCAGCTTTCATACATGGTCCACAAAAATATGTGCGGCGTGCTAGTCGTAAACTGCAAATGTCTACCACGACATTGTGGAGAGTTCTACAACCTTTCAGACTTGAGAAGAAGGATTGTTGCTGCTGTTGAATCCATTACTACAAATATGCTGACCAAGGTTTGGGAGGAATTCGATTAACGGCTAGATGTGTGCCGTGTAACGAAAGGCGCTCACATCGAACACTAATAAAGCATGTTATGAAAACTCGAAGTGTTTCTATTTAATTCCTTGTAACTTTTGTTCTTATATATATCATGTAAGGGAAATTAAACAACTTTGAAGCCACGTCCATCATTTTATTACACGGTATATATATATATATATATATGGAATGATAAGAAAAATAAATGCCTGGACGGGATTCGAACCCGGATCTCTGAGTCTGTACCTCAGTGTGATATCCATTACACTACCAGGCGAATCCAATTCAAACACTTATTTTTCTTATATATGTATTATACTCTCCATTATTACTAGATGTCGCGAGAACCGAGTTCTCGCGACATCTAGTAATAATGGAGAGTATAATACATATATAAGAAAAATAAGTGTTTGAATTGGATTCGCCTGGTAGTGTAATGGATATCACACTGAGGTACAGACTCAGAGATCCGGGTTCGAATCCCGTCCAGGCATTTATTTTTCTTATCATTCCATATTAAGCTTGCATTGCTCAATGTTAAATATTTAATTATAACATATATATATATATATATATATATATAGGCCGAAATTTTATTTTTTGAAATAAAACTCGTCATAGGCCTATAGGAAGCAATCAGTTAAGATCTTGTTCATTAAAGAGCAAAATCGGATCATAAAGCGTTAACCTGAAATCTGAAATTTTAATGGAAACATTTACGTTGCTCTACCAGGTGGATTTTTACACCCTCGTAATGAAATTTATTATACATGATTCAATTACCAAAAGAAAGATAAATTCCGCAAATTAGAAAAATCAAGTAAAATCAAGTTTGTTAGTCAACAAAATCGGGCCATTAAACGAGTGGGAATTAATCTGAAATCTGGAATTTTAGTGGAAATATTTCATACTCTAACAGGTAGACTTTTATTCCTCTCAATGGAATTTAATATAAATTAATTAATTACCAAAATAAATAATTATTCCATAAACAAATACAATTTTACTCTTTAATTCTACTCGCTCAGAAATTCACTTAGTTCATGCAATTTTTGCGTGACGGACTTTTTATTTGTAATCTTGAAAACAAAAAAATCCTTTCGATTAGTTGCTAGGAAGGAGGTAAAACCAGAGGTTGCCACCTTGAGTCCCTGCACAGCTGATAAAACATTTCTTTGCATTTGATGGACTGATTGTACCGCCTTTCTCGGTCTCCAGGACAGTTTTTTGTAATGAATGGTACATCACAAACTAGTGAATGTTACGTAAAGTATAGGCAAGCCCAATTTCCTGCTATGGTAACGAGGCATGAACCCTTACAAGAACGGAGGAAAGCAGAATTACAGCTGAAGAGATGAGTTTTATGCGCCAGATAGCAGGTTGTATCATGTAGGACTATCAATATCCTTGGTCTAAAGGTTATGTTATCGCCTGGTCCAGCGGGTCGCAGGTTCAAACCCGGCTGCGGGCGAATAATTTTTTTAAGATGGAAAAATACTAGGACAAGTCCTCCGGGAGAGACTTTCAGTTATGGGTCACGAGTATGAAGATTTTATGGCTCGTGAAATAACCCTAATCTTAAATTATAACCCCTGGTCTAAATTAAATTAGCCTTTTCCAATCAAGCAGTATCTTAGTTACCTACTAGGCAACTCTTTAAGGGGACGAGCTAACCACTAGTCACTTGCTGACATATGTAGAGAAATAAGTGTAACTAAATTAATCTTATTTAAGTTACTTCTCTAAATACCATACTGTTTGCAGATGATCAGACAATCCTTAGCTCTTCAGAAGACAATTTACAAATTGCAGTATATAAATTAAACGAAATAGCAAATAAATTCAATATGACAATCTCTGAAAGTAAATCGAAAGTAATGGCATTCAACGGGAAAGGCCATATGAGGTGTAAAATCAGTATTAATAACAGTATAATACAACAGGTGAACAATTTTAATTATTTAGGATGCAACGTATCATACTGCCAGAAGGAAGGTATTAATATTGAATTAAATAGATTTTACAGAATGTTATAAGACGGACACTGAAAAATAAAACTTTGAGGAGCACACAACTAAAATTTTACAAAATTATGGCAGTGTCTGTCTTAATATATGCAAGTGAAAATTGGACTCTTAACCGTTCAGACAGAAGGAAAATAGAAACTGCAGAAATGAAGTTCCTATGTTCAGTAGCGGGTGTGACAATTTTTTAGACAAGAAAAGAAGCGAGGATATAAGGAAGGACTTAAATATTTTTAATTTAACAAATAGAATTGACAACATGAGAAACAACTGGTATGAACATGCCAAGAGAATGCCTACAGATAGAATCCCTCAGCTGTTACTAAAATACAAACCAATAGGACATAGAAATGTTGGACACCCATTTACCAGATGGGAGGATTCATTAAATCCCACTTGATGTGAAAACAGGCCAAAAGGCCTAATTTCATGAAGAAGAAGAAGAAGTTACTTCTCTTAGTTGACTACTATTATCTGTCCAACGTAAGAAGCACACTTTGACATTTAACTTCCGAATGTATTATTCCGCTCAGCACGTGTAAGAGTGCAGGCGAACTCTGTCAGCTGTTTGTTACAAGGCGATAAATTAATGCATAACAATCTTTTAAATTTTAATGTTGCAGGTTGTATTAATATTTACAATGGTATGTCAAAAACTAACACATTTAACACCGTTTTCACCACTTTTTAACAATTTCCCTTTGTGCTTCAAACAATTTTGATCACCATACTTTATCACCGAGGTAAATTAACATAAATTACCCGACAGCCGCCATATTTGTAACTGACATTCAACTTCCTTTCAAGAATCGTTCAGTTTCAAACAAATGCGCATTTTTAGTTACTCTCCGACCTTCGAAGAAACATATAGGTGTATACTGTATTCTGATCAACTATAGTTAACATAAGTAGTTTTCAATGCGTGATTATATTAATCGAGTACATGATATATTTTTTCGCTTTCCCTGAACTGCGCTTTGGTCATTAACGAATCGCAGTACTGTAGCTGTCATGTGCTTTGTGGATTACTCGCCCATTTATTTTCCTGAAGTGTCTTTCTTAGGCTGAACAGAAAATAGACGTGTCTTTGAGTCGCTGAGATAACTAGTTGTCACTCGCTGACATGTGTAGGTAAATAAACATTACTCTTGTTTAAGTAATTCCTCTTAGTTGCCTAATATATGCCACTTTAAGGAGATAAGCTAAGTATTTGTCACTCGCTGATATCTGTTGTCAAATAAGCGTAAATTAATTACCCTTGGATAAGTAATTCCCGCCCACATTGGGATGTATGGATTTAGACAGACAATCAATCTCTTTCAATATTTTTAATGTTACATATTTGAATTTTGATCTGATATCCATTGCACATAAAAATCACACAGTCATATTTTTAATACTTGATTACTCTTGTGTTTGAATAATCTTTTACTTATGCTTATTAGATCGTATTTGTTGTTGATTATTATGTGAAGCCATAAGATAACTTCCTACAAATGGTGTACATTATGTCAGGTTGTTATTTTTTATTTTTATTTATTAGCGAATTCCGAAAGAATGAAGCTATTGCGTTTTTTAGAAAGATTATTTATTTTTACAAATATTCAGAGTATTTACTATATAATATATATATATATATATATATATATATATATTATATATATATATATATAAAAAAAATTCGTGTCACGTTGTTTGTCCGCGATGGAATCCTAAACTACTGAACCGATTTTAATAAAATTTTGCACACTGTGTGCAGTTTGTTCCAACTTGAGACTTAGGGTAGTTTATAACTAAATTTATAGTCGCATTATTTTTTATTGCAAATTATTTGTTTATTATTTAACAAAGAGTTATAATTATCTGTGAGTTCCATACGATTCTAAACAGATGGCGGTCTAATTATGTGTGAGTTCCAATACGATTCTAACAGATGGCGGTGTATTATGTGTGAGTTCCATACGTCTAACATATGCGGGTGTAAGGTAATTTGGTAAGGTAGTTGGTTTATTATTTAATAAAGTGAGATCCAGATTGCTATGCTTTTTGTTGCAACCGCGAATTTCAATTGAATTACAAATATTGATTATTTCATAATTTAAGTTGTTCAGTGTTTATTTTATTTTCAATTAATTTCGTGTGTAAGTATTAGTTTTAAGTAATCTGGCTGAAAGACAGCAACTTAATTAAAATTTTTAACGTATACCTTAGCCGCAGCAACGCGTGGCCGGGACTTCTAGTATATATATATATATATATATATATATATATATATATATATATTGTAACGCTCGTAATAACGAAGTTTGAATTTCGCGGCCGAAGGCGAGAATAGTGGCTTCGCATTGATATAAATAGATTCGTCAGTCGCCGACTCGCGAGTCGAAATACCCTCGCAGATCATCGAAATGTCTAGGCTCCCATTTCGGAGATTAGTTTAAGCCTCGACTTCCCAATTCGCGGAAGTTCGATGTTCAGAAATTTATACACTGGAAATGTCGCAATCGAGGGCATAGACTTTTTCCTCCCTGCCATTATATAATCTTTGGCGTGGGCAGGAAGCAGTCAATTGTGAATTGTCAGTGACATAATAAGTAGGGGAAGAAAAGAAACCGCAGCGATGGGCTCATGAGACACTATGAAATAATTGTGTAACAGAAAAACATTAAAACAAAGCTAATTATTCTTCTTCTTCTGCTTCATTAAAAATTAGGCCTTTTGACCTGTTTTCACATCAAGTGGGATTTAATGAATCCTCCCATCTAGTAAATGGGCGTCCAACATTTCTATGTCCTATTGGTTTGTACTTTAGTAACAGCTGAGGGATTCTATCTGTAGGCATTCTCTTGACATGTTCATACCAGTTGTTTCTCATGTTGTCAATTCTATTTGTTAAATTAAAAATATTTAAGTCCTTCCTAATATCCTCGCTTCTTTTCTTGTCCAAAATTGTCACACCTGCTACTGAACGTAGGAACTTCATTTCTGCAGTTTCTATTTCCCTTCTGTTGTTCGTGACATCATACACGGACATTAACCCGACCTAAGGGTAACCAGGGACATCTTCCTTGAACCCACTTAGGTAACTCTTAGCAGGCGCGTCCACGACCCGGGGGTGCACCCGACTGTAAGTCGGTGACTAAGTTCTGCTAAGGACCCAGTATTGCGGGGTATAACGCTTTACCCTTGTCCAGGGTTACGGATGAAGACCACAATGGCAACGAAGGCGAGGAAGAAAGAAAATATTTCAACTCGACAGAACTGGTAGAAGTGGCCAAACTCTTTCTCCAGAGTTTAAAAGGAGCCCATACTCGGGGGTAACAGGAGTGAAGTCTCCATCGACTTAAATCGGAAGGAGCAACCCTTTCTGTGGGGATTATACACAGAAGAGCACGTCCAGAGGCTCTAAGGTGGCAGCCCCACCACTAGACTTGTCCTGCGTAACGTGGCCAGGAGACATTTACATTACTGGCAACCATCAAGTGAATAACCGGGCTGTCAACCTAAGACAACCGGGCTGATCAACCTAAGACAACCGGGCTGATCAACCTAAGACAACCGGGCTGATCAACCTAAGACAACCGGGCTGATCAACCTAAGACAACCAGGTTAATTATTACTAAAAATTGTGAGTGAACTGTTACTGATAGTTTATAGTTACTGTTAATTGGTAATTAATTAGTTACTGTGAAGTAATATACGATCATCTATGTTGACTATTTATGCCAAAACGATGTGTGACGGCGACTTCACGGCCAGTGCGCGCGCGTTAATGCTCTAGCGGCCACAATTTTTTTTTCATCGATACCATATTTTGCATAAAAAATTAATTGAAAAAAAATGAGGAGTTCGTTAACCAGCAAAATTGGGACCATTAGGTGCAGGAGTTCACCCCAACGGGAATTATAAGTTGTTTTTACGATCACAATTTTCCATTTTTCACAATAAAGTCAGTGTATGATATTAAAATAAACCGAGGAAGATATTCTTAAAAAATCAGGGAACTGCACTTAAAAAAGTATATCCTGTGTTTAGAAAGTGTAAATATTTTCCTCACAAGAATGATGAGGAATAGGGCAGCATCCAAAGCCGCATGGGCTAGTGGTCAGCGTGTCTGACTACAGTTCATGAAGTCCCGGGTTCGATTCCCGGTCAAACGATATGAATTTTTCCTTAAAGGGAATTATTCCTGTGGTTGCCCATGGTCTGGAATCTGGGTTAAGAACTCTCATGGCGCTTTATTATCATTTATAACCCATCATCGGGGGTGGTAACGTAACTCCGCCTTCCAGGTACCCCAACCTAAGAAATGGATTTCAATTCCGCCAATGCCAGGGGAGAAAACCAGATATGTCGAAATACAAACCTGGTGTCATTAGACAAAAACAAACTTAATTGAGGTCTCCTGAAAAATTAAAACAATGAGTTAGAACATTCTATTATTAAATTCAATCTATGTACCATTATTACATTTGGAGTTACGAAAAAATCGAATACGATAAGGTGATTATGATGGTCAAGAGGAATATGCTGTGAAGAGATGGAGGGATTTAGTTTAGTAATTCAGAAAGATATGTTGGCAAGTGTAAGATGATGAACAGATGAATGGGAGAGGAAGCGAAGATATTTTTTATCGGGCAGATGAGCTCGATAGTCCAGGATGACCACTCATCTAGGAGTGTAAGTTGAAAAAATGGAATATGGATGGTGTATTTTATATACAAGGGGACACGCTGTTGGCTATTTGGTTTAAGGCCATAACTTTACAAGTCCACCGCTGTGGTCTCGAGGTAGCGTGCTGCCTTGTCACGCAGCGGGTCCGGGTTCGATCCTCGGTCGGGGCAGTTTTTCTGGGTGAGGTTTTTATCGGGGGTTTTCCTCAACTGTAAGACAAATGCCAGGAAAAACTTCAAGGCCCAAACGGTCCCCGAAATCATATGGCAAGCAGCAGCAGCAGCAGCAGCAGCAGCAGCAGCTAGCAGAAGCAAGCAGAAGCAGCAGCAGCAGCAGCAGCAGCAGCAGCAGCAGCAGCAGCAGAAGCAGCAGCAGCAGCAGCAGCAGCAGCAGCAGCAGCAGCAGCAGGCAGCAGCAAGCAGCAGCAGCAGCAGGCAGCAGCAGCAGCAGCAGCAGCAGCAGCAGCAGCAGCAGCAGCAGCAGAGCAGAGCAGCAGCAGCAGCAGCAGCAGCAGCAGCAGCAGCAGAAGCAGCAGAAGCAGCAGCAGCGCAGCAGCAGCAGAGCAGCCGAAGGCAGTCAGCAGCAGCAGCCAGCAGCAGCAGCAGCAGCAGAAGCAGCAGCAGCAGCAGCAGCAGCAGCAGCAGCAGCAGCAGCAGCAGCAGCAGCAGCAGCAGCAGCAGCAGTCAGAGCAGCAGCAGCAGCAGCAGCAGCAGAGGCAGCAGCAGCAGAAGCAGCAGCAGCGCAGACAGCAGCAGCAGCAGCAGCAGGCAGCAGCAGCAGCAGGCAGCAAGCATCAGCAGAAGCAGCAGGCAGCAGCAGCAGAAGCAGCAGGGCAGCATCAGCAGCAGCAAGCAGCAGCATCAGAGCATCATCATCATCATCATCAGCCTCATCATCATCATCAGCATCATCATCAATCATCATCATCATCATCCTCTCATCATCATCATCATCATCAGTCATCCATTCATCACCACCACCACACCACCACCACCACCACCACCATCATCCTTCACAGGTGTTGTAAAAGCAACGGGAAAGATACCACACCTACAATTCCGTAGTAAAGCTGCAAACATAGCATGAAAATGCTATGATTGCAGCGAAGGACCTGCCTTCGGGCAGAATTACTATGGATGGATACTTTACAAGTAGGAAGATTTGAGGGTTCGATTCCCTTTGGGGTCAGGATTTTTAAAATGCCTTGAACCTTCTGGTTGTACCATGACCCTGTGGTCGACTCAAATTGTAACGGAAATGAGCATCTGACTATGTTCTGGGAATAAAGACGGTCGTCACGTAGGACTGTAATTTCGTTCGGATTGTCCAGAGAGGCGGGAAACTCAGTATCGTACTATCCCCAGGGTCCTCCTGAACCAGTAATTGGATCACTTTACCTTTGTATTCTATATAGAAACTTATATAGAAAAATAATTGGAAAATATGAATATGGATTTTACGGTTTTCTCCGAGAAGGAAGAAAAAGTTTAAAGGATAAAATAATAAATGCAGTAGTAGTGAAGATTCTGAGATAAGTAGCATGAAGCACAGTTTTATAGAATCGGTGAAATTCAGAAAAAAGAGAGATTAAAAAAAGAGTTAATAAAAAAAAGAGTGTATTGAAAGAAGATTACAAGTATTTGAGAATAAAGTTCTTAGGAAAATATTTGGACCAGAGAGAGATATGAACAGATAATAGTGAACTACATGGTCTTTATAAAGCCAGATACAGTAAGAACAGTTAAGTCTCGTAGACTGCGATGGGCAGGACATGTGATACAGTGAGGAATGAAAGACGTGCATGGAAATTTCTTGTAGGAAAACCAGAGGGAAAACGCCCAGTTGGTAGAACAAGAGTGAGGTGGGATAATATCATTTACCGTGGTTTGAGGGAAGTGGATTATACAGGGAATGATTGGAAAACATTAGCTCATGATAGGGATGTATGGAGAGCTTATGTTCACGCTGCCATGAACCTACTGGTTTGATTGTGCCAATGAGTTAATTAATTATATAGTTAGTTATGAGAGAGAAAAATATTTTTGATTCAATGCCGCCAGGTTGTCATTCCGTCATTCTGATATATTCTCTTGGCATGACGTTATTATAACCCACTTCTGAGGTTGGGGCGCCTGGAAGGCGGAGGTTACGCTGTCCCGATGATATATGATAGGTGATCATGATGGTGATAATGTGCCAGGAGAGGTTCTTAATGCTAAACTTTAATGAATATGTTAATTATTTAATGCTGATAATGATGGCCAGTTGATGTTCGGGGACCGTTCCGGCCTTAACGTTTCTCTTACAGGTGATACCCCAAAAAAATGAACATTATCCAGGAAACTTGTCCCGACAGAGGATCGATCTCCGCGCGGACATAAGTTCTTCACACATCCCTATCCTGAGCTAATATTTCCCAATCATCTCCTGTATCATTTACTTCCCTCAAATCATGGTTAATCTTATTCTCCCACCTCATTCTTGGTCTACCAACTGCGCGTTTTCTCTCTGGTTTTCCTACAAGAAGCTTCCATGCCCCCCTTTCATTTCTCATTCGTAACCACATGTCCTGTAGTCTATGAGACTTAGCAATTCAAGAGACTTCTGAACAAAATTTATTGGTCGTTTCATGCTCGGAATTGAATAGCTGTTAAAGATAGTCATTAAATAAATAAGACGCCCCATTTCACAATGTTCTTGTACAGTAGACACGACATTAAATTAATGGCAATAGTTACCATTATTAAGAGCAGTACACAATTAAATGTCAGCACTTAAATAACATATTTTGATAATACAGCTGTTTCCGATGAAAAGTCTTCTTTGTTAAATATAACTCATAAAGATTATTTTAAGATTGGGCGAAGAATGAGTCCTTCATCACGGCGGATCTGGCGGAAGTGGCAACCCTCTAGATGGGGTTAGAACATTCAGGAGCTGGACCTAAAGCTTCGAGGTGGCAGCCCCACCAATGGTCTACTCTGCATAGCGTTGGTACCGCGATAAGAGGAAAACATATTACTCGGTTTCTTCACAATGGAAACTCGGACGGACGGAACAGGCAACTCTTGCCTAAACCAGGAAGTGAAGAAGAAAGATTATTTTATAATATTCTTGAATTTTTCTTATCCTACGTGCTAAATCATCTTCAGGTGTTAAGTAGTCGACATCAAGATAGCCAAAGAAGATGTAAAAATGGACACTGCTAAGGAAAAATAAATTGGAACGACCCAAACATATCTTGAAGAGTGAAATTCAGGAAGTCATGAAATGAAGAGGATGGGACGAGAAAAATTGCTTAGGTAGAAGAAAACGGAATTTGCGGTCAGAAAAAACAAAACGCCAGTTGTAACATCTTCTTCTTCTTCACTTCACGGGCTGGGCAAAAATTGCCTGTTCCGCCTCACAGTTGTTCTGTCCATCTTTTCCACTGGCCTTCCTACATTCTTTGAACCTAGTTTGTAACTTTCTATAGAATAATACATTTTCGATTACATTTACTCAAGTAAAGTCTCGTACATTACAATGGGCAGAACATGTAACGAATGTATGTGGAATGAACGAGGGACATGGAAAATTCTTGTAAGAAAGCGCTCAGCAGGCAGGTCAAGAATGGAAAAAATAATAATGTTAATAATGAATTGACAAAGGTGAATTATACAAGAAATAATTCGAAAATGTGAACTTCATGGTCCTTATAGGAAGCCAGATATAATAAGATGTCAAATCTCGTAGACTGCGATGGGCAGGACATGTAGAACGAATGGGGGGGTGAAATACGTGCATGCAAGCTTCTTGTAGGAAAACCAGAGGGAAAACGCCCACTTGGTAGACCAAGAATGAAGTGGGAGAATAACATTAACCATGATTTGAGGGAAGTAGATTATACAGGGGATGGTTGGAAAACACTAGCTCAGGATATGGATGTATGGAGAGATTGTCCGCACGGCCATGAACCTACGGGTTCGATAGTGCCAGTGAGTTAGTTATGATTCGAAAATATTATTTCAGGAAAGGGATATAGACCTAAGGAGAACTTTATGCTCGCATGGGCCATGAACCTCGGGTTCCATAGAGGCAGCGAGCTAATTATATATTATGTTAACTCTGTATCTGGTTTTGTTATTCCGATCTCTAACAACTAGAGAGTTAGTTTGTTAGACACTCCAAGTGAAATATAAATACTTGTGTTATTTAAAACCTATATTGCTATAAATTATTCTAAACTTTATTATTTTAAATGCTATGTTTGAAATAGGGCATAATATAAATGAAAAATTAACATACAGACTGCCAGGATTGGGACGCAATTCAGAAGAAACCAGGCGTCTTGCAATCATCTCGAGGCCTTTTGATGACTGGGTCTCTCAAACTGTAGAACCGCCTAATTGAGAGATGCTATTTATATGCATATCTCTATCGTCATGACGTTAGCAGCCTACACATTGTTTCATCGATAAAATTTATGTTAGATGCGTTATGAAACGTCGTAGTCGGATGTTGAACTTTTGTCATATGACAGTCTAGAAGATATAAAATATATACGTATATTCTCATGATCCTTCATGGAAAACAGGCGATTTCAGTGAAATTTATGCTAGTTGACGATGCCAAATAAGTACAGATATAGTACTTTCGTTCCACCTCTATTTCAAAGTTACGAAGAAAAATCAGTTTTGTTCTTCTTATGGTCAATCAATCAATTCAATCAATCAATCAATCAATCAATCAATCAATCAATCAATCAATCAAGAAGTCACAATAACATTTTTAAATATTATATAGAGACAGTTCGGGTAATGTGGACCCTTCGGTTGAGTGGACCCTGATAATATCTACTTAAATTAATGGTGCTCTTGAACAGGAAATATTTAACTTCTTCTCCTCACGAACGTTCAAGACCAGTTTCTTTTATTCTTTGTACGAAGAAGGGTTTATTTGTGATGTTTATGAAAATAACAATTTAAATAGTTTTTCAAGATAAGAATTAATTCTTAACTTCTGCACTTGAATATATATTTTTTTATATACAAAATTTAATGTTTACACATCTTTCTGTGCCGAAAGTTTTATTTTCTTCACCACTCATCTCTCTCCATCCAATCCATGTCCTACAGACCCCTGCTCTCATTCCAGTTCTTATTTCCTGCATCCACGAGTTTCGAGGTCTTCCTCTCCTTTTTCTTCCAGGTGGACACCATTCCAATGTTTTCCTGGGTAATCTTTCTTCTTGCATTCGTCGTACGTGTCCATACCAATTTAATTACTTATACTGTCCACCGCTGTGGTCTCGAGGTAGCGGTGCTGCCTTGTCACGCAGCGGGCCCGGTTCGGTCCCCGGTCGGGGCAGTTTTTTTGGGTGAGGTTTTTATCGGGGGTTTTCCTCACCTGTAAGACAAATGTCAGGAAAACTTTAAGGTCCAAACGGTCCCCTAAATCATATGGCCATCATCATCATGATCATCCTTATCATTATCATCATCATCCTTCACCGGTGTGGATAGCAACGGGAAGCTACCACACCTACACAATTCCCTAGTAAGCTGCAAGCATATCATGAAAATGCTATGATTGCAGTGAAGGACCTGCCTTCGGGCAGAATTACTATGGATGGATACTGTATATAATCTACTGTTGAATAACCAATATTCATTTTTTCTCTTATGGCAGCATTTCTTATTTTGTATAATTTTGAACATCTTGCTGCTCTCCTCAAGAAATTCATTTCCATCGACATAAGTTTTTGTTCTAAGTTTTTGTTGAATTTCCATACTTCAGCTCCATATGTGACAGTACTTCTCACTATTGAATTATATATTTGTAACTTATTTTTCCTGGTTATATGTCTGTTTTGAATATATATATATATATATATATATATATATATAAATCTCCTAAATGTATTATATTATGTAGATGATGTTTTAATATACTGACGGGTTTGGTTTGATAATATGAAACATGGTGGCTATATAAAATAATTAAACATAACAAAGGAAGTCGGTTAATGTGGACCCCGACGAGGCGGTTCAAGTCGGCTTGGGTCCACTTTACACGAATACGTATATTTTGTCAATGAGGAATTTCAAAATATTAAATAAATATCAACTTTTTTTAATTACGACCAACACTAAATACTTTCAGATTATATTTGAAGAGAAAAATTTTCGCCTAGACCGGGACTCGAACCCGGGACCCTCGGCTTTCCGGGCCAAGTGCTCTACCAACTGAGCTACCGAGGCGAGTTACGATCTAGACGCAAATTTTTCTCTTATGTATGTTGTAATTCCCTCGCGCCAAATGCTTGAAACCATAGCTTCTATCTTTGTAAATGGCGGCTTCTTAGTTAAGAAGACATTTATTGGGAATTTAACACTACTTTATAGTCAGTAGGGTTTCTATTGACGATTTTTATTATTAATTTAACACTTCTCATAGAAGTATATATTCTTCAAATATAATTTATCCTTCTATGAGAAGTGTTAAATTAATAATAAAAATCGTCAACTTTCAGATTAATTTGTGCCTGTCTGCATAAATTAATATAATAAATAAACTTAAACCTAGTCAAAACCTAAGGTGGACTCTGGGGTCCACTTTACCGAATATGGAGGTTAAAGTGGACGTTTCTTGTAATGTAAATAGTTCATAAAATTTGAAAATGTTTACAAATTTTAATAAAATAGCAATGCTGTTTCATAGTTAGAAAAATAATGATAATCGCTGTAATTAAACAAAATTCAAATCCCTTAATTAAGAGAAGAAAAACAACAAATTCTAAATAGGGGTCCACATTGCCCGAAGTTCCTCTACATGTTCATGTGTGAAATATCTGCTTTTAGCGAATTCCAAGGAATGATACTTTTAAGATTGTACCTGTGATATGTAGGCCTATATATGTCATAATTAAATTTTTGACATTGAGTATTGCAAGTCTAATATGGCATGAAAAGAAGAATGTCATATTAGGCCTGCATTGCTTAATGTCAAAAATTTAATTATAACATCTAAATAAAGAAGCGTCACCGCTATAAAGTAGGAATTCTCTTTAATTTGCTCAATTGCTAATGTGGCTACTAGAGGGCAGTGAGGCTGAGTTCTCGCTACCTCTCGGGATAGAGATATATATAAAGAAATAAAAATGCTTGTACTATGATTGTCTGGATATTTATAGGGCACTGAAAGTTCAATTCAGAGGTCTGGGTTCAAATCCCGGTTCAGACGTTTATTTTCTTCTTCGTGTCATATATATATATATATATATATATATATTCATCCATAGTAATTCTGCCCGAAGGCAGGTCCTTCACTGCAATCATAGCATTTGCTATGCTTGCAGCATTAATAGGGAATTGTAGGTGTGGTAGCATCCCGTTGCTTTCCACACCGGTGAAAGATGATGATGATGATGATGGCCATATGATTTCGGGGACCGTTTGGGCCTTAAAGTTTTCTGACATTTGTCTTACAGGTGAGGAAAAACCCCGATAAAAACCTCACCAAAAAAAACTGCCCCGATCGGGGATCGAACCCGGGCCCGCAGCGTGACAAGGCAACACGCTATCTAGAGACCACAGTGGTGGACACACACACACACACACACACACACACACACACACACACACACACACACACACACACACACACACACACACACACACACACACACACACACACACACACACACACACACACACACATATATATATATATATATATATATATATATCACTGGCATTATCGAACCCGTAAAGTCATGGCCATGCGGACCTAAGCTCTCCATACATCCCTATCCTGAGATAATATTTTCCAATCATTCTCTGTATAATCTACTTCCCTCAATTGATGGCCTACCAACTGGGCGTTTTCCCTCTGGTTTTGCTACAACAAGCTTCCATGCATGTCTTTCATTCCCCGTTCGTGCCACATGTCCTGTCAATCGCAGTCTACGAGACTTACCTGTTCCCCTATAAAGACCACATAGTTCACTGTTATATAGTCTGCTCATCTCTCTTTGGTCCAAAAAAATTCCTAAGAACTACATTTTTTAATATAATTGACATATATATATATATATATATATATCACAGGACATCAGAAAATATTTAATAACATATTATGTTGTTTATAAATTTCTCCACTACGGTGTATTCTTACAATATTGCGATCCTTTGGAATAAATAACATGATCTGGTTGCAGTGATGAACAAACGAAGCATAACAATCGTTTCTCATTTGTTGTCAAAATCACCGTTTACATTAATATATACATATTTTAAAATAACTATATTTAAATAGTGATTTGTGAGTAAACAGCTTAATTTTATTCGTTAAATAGTCCTAACAAATGCCATTCTTGATTTGCAAATTCTCTAGATAAATTCCCTCCTCTCTTCGTGAGTCGTGAATTTGTCGATGATTTGGAAATCACTCGTGGCATTACTTACGAATAAACAACACCTTGCTGTTTTAGCCTGTAACAACGCTGCAATAAGAAACGAATTAACACTCATAGTAATGAAAATTCTGCAAAACCACGAGCTCTAAAATGTATGAATATGAACTCTCTACTTATTTATTACAAAATTCAAAATAAAGCTTGAATTATCGGTGTTCTGTTTAATGTTCGGTTTATCAGCAATTTCGAATTTCTGAGATTAGAATTAGCATTGTATTACTGTACTTTTGGATACATTTCCATAAGTCCATTTCGCGAAGAAGTTGACAAAAAATGAAAAATGGAAAATTTTCAGGTTTCTCGTCCGTCCGTATAAATTTGTAGACGAAATTTCAGATGAAAACGTTTATCATGCAATATAGAGTCAAGGATCATTTTATCTTCTCTTTGATTACTCATATCAATCGAAACCTCTTCAGTAACGGTAATGACTTAGCAATTTTTTTATAATATCTAGCTAATTTGGCACATGAAATATTCAAGGCTGCAAAAATAAAATGGAGGAAGTAATTAAAGAAATAGATCCAATGAAACTAGGTTTGGCAATTTTAACAGAAACAAAGAAGAAAGGCACAGGAAATGAAACATTAGGCAATCTTTACAGTGACGTAGATAAACATAAAAGAGCAAAAAGAGGTGTTTCAATGTTGATTAATAAGAAATGGAAAGGCACTAGAAGAAATTGGGAAGCCATTAATGAGAGAATTTTAAAATTAGATTTGAATATATGGGGCTATAAATTAAGTTTTTGGAATATACGCACCAATTAACGATAATGGAATAACAAATCTAGAAAATGATTTATTTTTTGACAAAGTCAATGAAGAAATAGGAAAAATTAGCGCTGGGAAACAATTAATAGTATTGGGAGACATGATTGGAAGAACAGGGAGTAAATTTGGAGATCCAGTAGTAGGAAAGTTTGGAGAAAACATTTTAAATGAAAATGGAGAAAGGTTAATTGAATTATGTAGACAATCATCTTTAAAATATGGAATGGCTTTTTTAATCATAAAGATATCCATAAAAACACATGGGAACGTCCAACACTAAATCAAAAATGCATTATCGATTACATAATTACAAAACAAAATTCAAAAATAAAAATACAAGATGTCAGAGCTTATAGAGTTGTGGGACAGATCATAAATTAATAATTGGAAAATTTGTATTTCCTTGCATTCTTAATAAAGAAACAACCACGCAGAAAAAGAAGAAAAATGTTAGAACAGAAACGGAAAGAAAATATAATGTAGAAAGCCTACAAAACGAAAGTGTGAAGCATTTATATCAACAAAGATTGAATAAAAAATTAACACAGAGTGAATTCAGAGATACAGAAGAAATGTATCAGTACCTAAAAGGTGCATCCATGAAGTTGCCTATGAAGCATTGGGTGAGAAAGACGACTACAGAATAAGGACAGCACTGTTTTGGAACGATGAAATAGAGAAAGAAATACAGAATAAGAAACAGTTATTTTTAAAATGGCTTAGTACAAAGAAGCAGAATGACAAAATAGAATATCAAAAAGCACAAGCAAAAGTGAGAAGAATGGTTACTAAACACAGAAACGAGATTTGGGATAAGAAATATACAGAAATACAAACATATTTAGGAAGCAAGCAGAATTCTGAATCATGGAAATTTATAAAAAGTATACGTTCATCGAATAGAAATAAGAATCTTCTCAACCTAATAGGGATACATGAATGGGAAAAAATCACAAAAAAACTTTTAGTAGAGGACCGAAAAGAATTTTTGGGAGAATGACGATTTATCAGAGATGGAAACAGGAAACATGATCGAAATTGATATAAATGTTGTAAAAAGGAAATAATGAGAATGAAAAATGATAGTAATGCCGCGCCCGCCCGGAAATATTGCTATAGAACTGATTAAAAGTGGCAGTCAGAAGTTGTTGGAAATTATCACTGTACTGTTTAATAAAATAAATGGCGAAGAAGTGCCAGAAGAGTGGAAGAAGTCGCTATTATAACATCAATACATAAGGAGGGAGACAAGAGAAAGTGTGAAAATTATAGAGGCATTTCAGTAACGAGTACATTAAGTAGAAATATATGGACGTATACTAAGTAAAATGGTTGATGTAGTAGAATGCCAGGGTAAAGAATAGAAGAACAATCTGGTTTTAGAAGTGGTAGGAGTCATGCACAGATAATATATTTTGCATAACACAAATTATAGAAAAAAAGAGCTACTAACAGAGATTTACTTTGCTTTTTGTCGATTTAACCATGGCATATGATAGTATTCCCCAAAAAAATGTTATGGGAAACTTTAGACAATTCTAAAATTACCAAAAATTAGTAGAAGCTAAATAAAT
>JASPKZ010000323.1:0-62595 GCA_030220185.1 Diploptera punctata
CTAATTTAATATTTAAATCTCTCAATCTATTTTGAAATTCCATTATGCTACCCAGGGGTGATATGTGAATTTCCTATATTTTTTCATAGGTGGTTCTTCTTTTTTTCAAGATTACTTCTGTTTATCATTTTTGTTTTTATACTTTTCTATCCTTTTATGTACCATTTTTTCATCCAAACCCATTTTCTCTGCTACTTTGATTATGTGTTTTTTCTCATGTTTGAAATCTTCTTCGTTTAGGGTAATGTTACCAATCTATGAGTTTAAACTATTAAATGCTGCTAATTATGTCCAATTGGATGAAACCCTGTGATTATATAAATTTTCAGTATGACGTTTCTTTCCTATGACTCCTGAATTCAATTTTTCTTTTTTCTTCGTTTCCTGACCAATTTGAAGATCCAAAAAAGGTTATTGTTTATTGTCTTCTATTTTCTTTGGTGAATTTAATGTTTGTACTCTGTAAATTTAATAGTTTTAGGGAATCTTCTACATGTTTTTCTTTAACAATACAAATTATATCATCAACATATCTCTCCAAAATTTAAACATTGTTGGATGTGCTTTGGTGATTTTACATTCAAAATCGCTCATAAATAAATTTGCCAGGAAAGGTTATAATGGGTTTCCCATTGAGAGCCCTGATTTTTGTCTATAGGAAATTCCCTTGAATGTAAAAAAACATTTGGTCAATGCATAACGCAGTTAATTTCAAATAATCTTCTTTGATCTCTCTGTCTATGTTGTTTTTTCTTACCAATTGTTCAATATCTCCAAAGTTTTTTGTTTCGGTACATTTGTGAATAGTGAAAACTACAATCAAACGAAACCAACCTATCTGTGGTTCAATTTCCACTTTTTCTAATTTCTTAACTAATTCCAATGAATTTTCAATCTGCAGACTTTCAAAATTATTAATTCTTTTAAATTGATTATTCAGCCATTTCGAAATTTTGTAGGTTGGTGATCCAATAGTTAATTATTGGCCTCATTTTGTTTCCCGGTTTGTGAATTTTTGGAAGTCCATGTATATTAGGGTTTCTTGGGGTTGCTTACTTTTTAATTGAAATTTTCTTTCTTGGATAGAATTTGAACATTTTTAAAAACCAGTTTTCCAATTTTTTTATGGTTTTTGGTAGGGGGGTCATCTTAATTTTTTCATACTCTTTTTCTTTCAAAAGTTCTTCCATTCTATTTTGATAATCTTCTTTGTCCAGAATTATAATTTGGTTACCCTTATCTGATTTTGTATATACAAATTTTTTGTTATTTATTTCTTTGAGTGTTTTTAAATTCTCTTACAAACTGGGTTTTTAATTGTATTCTTTATTTTATTCAAAATTCTTCACATTTTTTTCTGATGATTATTTTTTCTTCTGTAACTAACCCTTCTATTGAATTTTCAATGTCCACTATGTATTCTTCTATTCTATTGGAATAATCTATTGCTTGTTTTAGTAGACCGTTTTTCTAACAATTTTGTCTCTTTTAGGTTAAAGGGTTGCCTTTGAAAAATTTTTAAACATAATTTCTGGTGGATTCTGATTTTTCTTCATTTCTGGTTTTATTCTGATGTTTGATTTTATTTGATGTATTCTTCTTTCCCTTTGATTTAGTTAACAAATTATTTATCTTTGTCTTTTGTTTCTCAATTTTCTTTTTCATGGGTTATGTTCAAAAAAGTGAAAAAATTTATTTTCTAGGTTTTCCCACATGATGGTTTCCTAATATTTTAGACAATTTGATAACCATGAAAAAGAAAATTGAGAAACAAAAGACAAAGATAAATAATTTGTTAACTAAATCAAAGGGAAAGAAGAATACATCAAATAAAATCAAACATCAGAATAAAACCAGAAATGAAGAAAAAATCAGAATCCACCAGAAATTATGTTAAAAATTTTTCAAAGGCAACCTTTAACCTAAAAGAGACAAAATTGTTAGAAACGGTGCTAAAAACAGCAATAGATTATTCCAATAGAATAGAAGAATACATAGTGGACATTGAAAATTCAATAGAAGGGTTAGTTACAGAAGAAAAATACTCATCAGAAAAAAATGTGTGAAGAAATTTTGAATAAAATAAAGAATACAAATAAAACCCAGTTTGTAAGGAGAATTTAAAAACACTCAAAGAAATAAATAACAAAAATGTTGTATATACAAAATCAGATAAGGGTAACCAAATTATAATTCTGGACAAAAGAAGATTATCAAAATAAATGGAAGAACTTTTGAAAGAAAAAGAGTATGAAAAAATTAAGAATGACCCCCTACCAAAAACCATAAAAAAGTGGAAAACTGTTTTAAAAATGTTAAAATTCTATCCAAGAAAGAAAATTTTCAATTAAAAGTAAGCAACCCAAGAAACCCTAATATACATGGACTTCCAAAAATTCACAAACCGGGAAACAAAATGAGGCCAATAATTAACAATATTGGATCACCAACCTACAAAATTTCGAAATGGCTGAATAATCAATTTAAAAGAATTAATAATTTGAGAAAGTCTGCAGATTGAAATTCATTGGAATTAGTTAAGAAAATTAGAAAAAGTGGAAATTGAACCCACAGATAGGTTGGTTTCGTTTGTTGTAGTTTCACTATTCACAAATGTACCGAAACAAAAAACTTTGGAGATATTGAACAATTGGTTAAGAAAAAACAAACATAGACAGAGAGATCAAAGAAGATTATTTGAAATTAACTGCGTTATGCATTGACCAAATGTTTTTTACATTCAATGGGAATTTCTATAGACAAAAATCAGGGCTCTCAATGGGAAACCCATTATCACCTTTCCTGGCAAATTATTTATGAGCGATTTTGAATGTAAAATCACCAAAGCACATCCCACAATGTTTAAATTTTGGAGTAGATATGTTGATGATATAATTTGTATTGTTAAAGAAAAACATGTAGAAGATTCCCTAAAACTATTAAATTTACAGAGTACAAACATTAAATTCACCAAAGAAATAGAAGACAATAAACAAATACCTTTTTGGATCTTAAATTGGTCAAGAAAACGAAAGGAGAGAAAAAAGAAAAATGAATTCAGGATTCAGAGGGAAGAAACTCATACGGAAAATTTTATTAAAATCAAACAGGGTTCAATCCAATTGGACATAAATTAGCAGCATTTAATAGTTTAACTCATAGATTGGTAAACTTACCCTTAAACGAAGAAGATTTCAACATGAGAAAAAACACATAATCAAAGTAGCAGAGAAAATGGGTTTGATGAAAAAATGGGTACATAAAAGGATAGAAAAGTATAAAAAACAAAAAATGATAAACAGAAGTAATCTTGAAAAAGAAGAACCACCTATGAAAAAATATAGGAAATTCACATATCACCCCTGGGTACATAATAAATTTCAAAATATATTTGAGAAGTTTAATATTAAATTAGCACCAAAAAATAACTACAGTTTTAAATAAACTAATAAAAACCAACAAAAATGAAAAAACTGATAAAAATAAAAAGTCAGGAATATATCAAATTGAATGCATGGGTTGTGAAAAGATATATATAGGGAAAACAAAAAGAAACCTAAAAAATTAGAACCAAAGAACACATAAGAAATATTAAAAATGGAGAAATTGAAAAATCTGCAGTTGCTGCTCATGTTTGGTCTGAAAAACATAATATCAATTCAGACACTAAATTATTAAAACAGTTAGAAAATACAAACGAGCTGACTATTTGGGAAAAAATTTATATTCAGAAGAACAGAAACAGAGTTATGAATTTTGATATTCCGATGGAGGGTGACCTTGTTTGGAGGTTCTTTGGCCAACCACAGGATGGAGCTGACATCGACATCCAGGTGGTTGCAACATAATGCAACATAAAATAAAACCAGTCTGGGAAAGCTGAAGATAAAACAGAGAATTGTTTTGAAACATGTCCAAGAACAAATCAACATTAATATTGAGGTAAGATGTCCAGACCAAAAAATAATATAAGAAAAAAACAAAACAGAAAAACTCACCATATGGGGAAAAATCTATATACAGAAGATCAAACAGAGAGAATCATGAATTTTGAAATTCCAGAAGAGAAAATTTAATATGCAAGTTCTTTGGACCACAAAAAGAGAGAGCAGGAGTCGTCATCCAGTACCAACATCTTAAAGATCATCAGTCTGTACCAACTGATGATGGAGCATAGATGCTTTGAAAACATGTGTCACAAGAAACAATGAAATATGAGGGTAGATGATGGCAGACTTACTTAATTAATTAAAAATTAATATAAAATTATGGAATATTCACCTGAAAGGTCCGTCTCCTCAACTTAATAAATCATTTAACTGTAGCGCTTTTGGGACTTGTCCCATCATCGGCAGGATTCAAAACTGGTGTTTTCACCTGAAGATCTGGTAGAGGGGGTTGCATGTATTGGGTTCGTTTTCGTTTATCAGGCCGTGTCGTGTGTTGTGAGCTGCTTTCATTGATTTCCATCTCTTCGAATACGTTTATCTTCATTAAAATTCATCGGAGAACATATTGTTTAAACAACTCACCTCATAGGATTCATGCTGTCCATGATAATCGCGATTTCAAACATAATCATTTCCTCCTGACAATTCACTATTAGGTGAGTTGTTTTACACAATATGTTCTCCGATGATTTTTAATGATTATACCTCATAATGTTTACTGCCCAACATTACTTGACTATACTTTTATCGTCGCTGGAGGTGTTCTCTCTGTGCGTTACTGTGAGTGTTTTTTTTTCAATATTTAACATGCAATGTCCTTCATGGATAACGTGTTTTGCATATCTTTTTGATTTCCCATCTGCGTGAATGAAGTCTCGAAAATGTTCGTTGAAGAATCCGATTTTTATAAACTCGTATGTCCTTGCCTATATAAAATTTGTTGCAGTCCTTACATGTCAGTTTATAAACTTCTTTGCCGTTGAAAATGTTATTTTCTTCAATGTTATTGTTATTATGTTGTTTAATTTGTTATTGGTTCTGTATGCTATTTTTACGTTTTTATCGACTTTCTTTAGTGCATTGGCTAATTTTTTTGTCGTTTTTTCCTGTGTATGTAAGTGTTATCCATGTTTTCTTGTTGTTGTCAGATTTTTTTCTAGTTTAGCCTGCCGATGACGGGACAAGTCCCGAAAGCGCTACAGTTAAATGATTAAGTTGAGGAGACGGACCTTTCAGGTGAATATTCCATAATTTTATATTAATTTTGAATAATACCTCAACGGAACACATCATGAATCTTATAAAAGTTGATTAATTAATTAATTAATTAATTAGTTTATTTATCGTAAATAGTCTTCAAGAAATCTACAATTATGAGATGAGTGTTAAAGCTACCTCTATATTAATTAAAATAAACCTCATAATGTCACTTCCTTTATATATTAACGAAAACAAGTATACATAAAGAAGAAGAAAATGAAGAATAAGAAGAAAAAAGAAGAGGAGAAAATTGAAAAAATTCTTATAAATTTATACCACCCATCTTCTAAGAGTCAAAGTATAAAGGCAGTGATCACTTTATTACCACCCATACTCACATCATCAACTGGATCCATAGCCATGAGACCAGGGAACCTTCTCTTTCTAACTTTACGGAGAGTAGGAGGTGTTTCAGGAGGAATCAGACTTTGGAAACAGCACGTACAAATTCATGTCGTTTCCTTCGAGCTAATGTGGTCGTCTGAATGATAACAGGGCGAGGTGTGCGTAAGTAAGGACGGGCTACCATTTCTGACAGCTTCTCTGTCACCTCCTCAAGTTCATTCTGAAATTCAATATTTTACATTTAATAAACTAATTATAATATATTTCAGTTTAATATATATGTTGTAGTAATTATTCAGTTTGTACTAGAAATGAATTGAAAATATACACTCAAGTTATAAATTGAACTTTCTCACCTGGAAATATTTCAAAGCTTTTTGTACCATTCTGACTTATATTTGAAGAGAAAATGATATGCCCAGTCTGAGCATATAATTTTTCTCTTCAAACATAATTTATCCATCATTGAGGTGTATGAAATGAATAATAAAAACATAGATTCTGACTGTTTTGTGTTGGCCTTCCAATTCCTTTCTTGCATCTGGTGTTAATGGATTAATGAACTTCAGGAATAAATATTTCTTACCAGGAATTCAAAATGCACAACTAAATCGAGAAAGTAAATAATGATCTCTATAAACATGTTCAATTCAGAAAATCCAATTTATGAGGTGAAGTGTATATTTCTGATTAGATGTTTTGACTAAACTTTACAACCTGTGATGCGACTTTTTTAATTCCTTCATAAACTCCTGTCAAATTTTATTCTTAAGGTTTCATTTTTCAAATGATTTCCCACCATATACAATGATTTTTACATTTTTTCTAATCATTATTTCAATATATATTTCTATGATATTTAACTATATATGTAGCATGAAGATATGGCAGCCATACTGATTTTAACGATTATTTTATGCAACAACAAAGATGTGTTCCAGTACAGACAACAAAAGAGTATGTACTAATTAACTGAACACATAAACTTCAGAATTTCAGAACCTATTATTTATTTTTGGGCATTGCATTCTTTTATATTTAATTAAAATTACAGTGGGAGGAAACATTATGAGGTATTAACATTAATAAATGAGTTAGAGAAAATGTTTTAACATCTCACCTCACAAAGTAGCACGTCTTCATGATACCGGTTTCAAAAAGTATAGTATTACTTCCATCTTCAGTCAAATTCCAACTTCGAAATTTCATCATTAACAACATCTTTTGAACTGCCATCTGGTGTAGATTTTATGAACTTGGAGATTAAATTATTCTTGTCAGGTATATCGAAATTCATTGCTTTATATTTATTCTTCTGAATATATATCTCCTCCCAAGTTGTCAAACCCAAATCGGGAAGAGAAGATAAACATTCAGAAGAATAAATATAAAGCACGCCGTAGCGTAGTGGTTAAGGCACTGAGCTACAAGCTGGAGGGTCGAGGGTTCAAGTCCTGTTGGGGTCAGGATTTTTAAACTGACCCAAACCCTCTGGCGGCACTATGGCCCTGGGGTCGACTCAGCCTCTCACGGGAAATGAGTACCAGACACTTGTTCTGAACAACCCGGCTGACATAAAGTGCCGATTGTCTAGAAAAAGTGGGAGCCTTAACCTCCTACTACACCAAGGGCCTCTGGGCCTGTTGTGGGATCACTTTAATGAATTTCGATATACCTGACGAAAATAATTTAATCTCCAAGTTCATAAAACCTACACCAGATGGCAGTTCAAAAGATGATGTTAATGACGAAATTTCGACAGTTGGAATTTGACTGAAGATAGAAGTAATACTATACTTTTGAAATTGGTATCGTGAAGACATGCAACTTTGTGAGGTGAGATTTTAAAACATTTTCTCTGTTACGCCGGGACAGTTAAGCCCTGCCGTAATGATAGCGTGAAGATCACTATTGTTTAAGTGGTCTTTGGTCCAAGTGGTTGGCCCTTGGTTTTGGAGGGTGAATTCCACATTTAAACATGTTAAAAACACAGTAAACAAAAAAAAAACATTATTTATTAAAATAAATCCAAACATAGAGAAATATTAAAACCAAACATATAAAACACTTATTAAAATCAGCTGAAATCGCCATATTGTCAAACGACAAAATACTCAAAGTGTTAAAATTCAGAGAGAGAAAACAAACATTTAAAATATTCAACTTTGTTCATTATTCTAAGTTCTTTGGACCATTTGGTCCTTTAATTAATTCTATGTCTGAAAAAATGACCAAAAGGATGATAATAGATAACGGTTCATATTTACCCATGTAGAGCTGCTTCCCCTGCAGGGGGACCGCGTTCGGTCCCTCCGCCGTTCTGCCTTCGTTAAAAAAATCGCGAATATTTATATGATAAATTTTAAGTTTCTAATCAGGGAAATTTGGGTGGAAAGTTCATGATCTAGTTTGAAACCTTCATCTATGTCAAAATGGAAAGCTTTGTTCTACTTTCACTTCTTGCACTCACATTACTCTTATCTAATGTGGTCATCTTCCTAACTAAACAATTCTGGAATCTGTGACATTGGTTTTGATCCAGGATATAGAAACATGCCTTTTTTATTAGCGGTTTTTATATTATATGAGTATGAACTAATATGTTTTTCCATGCGGTTAATTATACCCTATTTTCTTATATAATACACATGTATATGTGTCTATCCTTTATTCTTTTTATAGTATTTTATTATTATGGCAGTTAGGCCCTAGTGTTGGCATAACATTCTCCAACTCATTCATTAATATTGCATTCTTTCATAGGTTACAGAGAGCTTAAATTGCATTAGGTTAGCTTTTAGGTTCATCTTTCACAGGTTAGAGTACTTGAATTGCGTTAGGTTAGGTTTTAGGTTCATCAAATATTGTGTATATGTAAGCTGCATCCCTTGATTCCTTAGTGTAAACTGCTTCGCGTTTGTTGGTGGTGCATGGTGTATGATTGGAACTTACAAAAATTTTTCACATCACATGTTGTTAGTTTATGCTGATGATGTAGTATTGTTGGCTGATAGCGAGGAGGTACTAAAGGACAACACACACACACTATTATGTAATACTAAGAACTTAGGACTGGAAGTAAATATCAATAAAACTAAATATATGGTCACACGTAGAAATTCATTATATAATGGAAAATGGACAGCTAATGACAAATGAAGGAAATTTTGAGGCAGTGGCTGAATTCAAATACCTAGGAACAATAATCACAAATAGGAATGAGATGCACAAAGAGATTAAACATAGGCTCAATTCTGGAAATGCATGCTATTATGCATTGCAGAGACTCTTGATGTCCCAACTCCTTTCAAAAACATTAAACTGAAAATATATAAAACTATTATTCTACCAGTTATATTATATGGGTGCAAAACATGGACTCTTACTTTAAGAGAGGAAAGGAGATTACAAGTATTTGAGAATAAAGTACTTAGGAAAATTTTTGGAACAAAGATAGATGAACAGACAGGTGAATGGAGAAGACTACTACATAACAATGAACTACATGGTCTTTATAGGAAGCCAGATATAATAAGAACAGTTAAGTCTCGTAGACTGCGATGGGCAGGACATGTTTACACGTATGGGGAATGAAAGACGTGCATGGAAGCTTCTTGTAGGAAAGCCAGAGGGAAAACGCCCAGTTGGTAGACCAAGAATGAGGTGGGAGAATAACATTAACTATGATTTGAGGGAAGTAGATTATACAGGGAATGATTGGAAAGCATTAGCTCAGGATATGGATGTATGGAGAGCTTATGTCTGTGCGGCCATGAACCTATGGGTTCGATAGTGCCACTGAGTAAGTACATGTTGTAAAGTATTTCCAATGTTTTTATTTTTTATATTCAATGCTCCTGGTTATCATTTTGACATTTCTGGTGTTCTCTCCTGGCATTGGCATAATTATAACCCACTTCTGAGGTTGGAGCCCTGGAAGACAGGGTTACACTGCCCTGATGATATTATGGGTGATGACAATAGTGGTGAACAAGGAGAGTCCTTAATTCTAAACTTAATCTAATCCAGATATGATTGATGATGATTATGATGGTCATATGATGTCCGGGGGCTGTTTTAGTTAACGTTTCTTTGTGAATGGGCTTTAAAGCATAGCGTTAATTTACAAATATGCATTTACCTGCATGAATTCAAAAATTGTTTTATTATAACCATTATCCTCCAGGTAATATCCATAAACATATGAGCCACAGAGAACTCGCCTGGCTTTCAACAATTCTCTTACTCCATCTTCAACAAACTTGGTCCCTTTCTCAGCAGATTCTACAGTCAGAACACAATATAAATGTAACAATCACTTATCCAAATGCAAATAAGTAACATTAATGAATTTGAAATAATATACACCCACATAAAAAGTGCTCCATGGAGCAACAGGCCTAGAAGGCACTTGGCCTATCAATTCCTGGGCAATAGTTTACAATTATTATATTGCACTTAAATTTGCAAGTTACATATTTTGGTGAAACATTTTCAATTAGCTTTATCTCTAATTGTAGGCTACACCTATATGCTACTTGCAATTTGACCAAAGATAGTGAATAAGTAATACACTGATACTAATGTAAAAGTTCCTTTTTTTTTACTCAATAGGGTCACCTATTTGTAAAGTATTAAATTTTTTACCTGCTGGTTTTGAAAAGCACCAGACTTCAAATACAATAAAGAATGAGTTATTTTTTATATCTTACCTCATAGTTTGTTGTTTTATTAAACTCTATATATATATAAGATATATTTGAAGAGAAAAATTCTCGCCTAGACCGAGACTCAAACCCAGGACCTTTGGCTTGCCGGGCCAAATGCTCTACCAACTGAGCTACCGAGGCAAGTTACGATCTAGACGCAAATTTTTCTCTTATATACGTTGTAATTACTCGTAACTCGCCTCGGTAGCTCAGTTGGTAGAGCATTTGGCACGGCAAGCCAAAGGTCCCGGGTTCGAGTCTTGGTCTAGGCGAGAATTTTTCTCTTCAAATATAATTTATCTTTCATTGAGAAATGTTAAATTAATATTAAAAAAATTATGAGATAAGATATAAAAAATGACTCATTCTGTATGAATAAGAACCTCATAGTGTTATTTCCATATTTAACTATGTTCAAATACAATACTTTTCAGGTAAGTTTTACTCATCATCTCTAGTAAGTTCACTACTTTTTCATTTTAAAATCATTAGGAAGTAACATTATGAGGTTTAATTTAATAATTATTTGTAAAAAAAATACAATTTAAATTATTAAATCACTACTATGTCATTTCAAAGTTTTTTAATTGTAATTAATCCATTTATACTTGAAGAGGGAAATATATGCCTAGACTGGGGTTCAAACCAAGGACCTCTAACTTTATACACCAATGAGTTATCCTAGAACTCCAATCTAATGAAAAAAAATTAATTTAGATTGGAGGCCTACGATAGCTCAGTGACAGAGAATTAGCATATAAACTAGAGGTCCTTGGTTCAAACCTCAGTCTGGTATGTATTTATCTAATTTATAAATTGAGTCGGATAAATGTTTTTTCATCTCATCTCATTAAGTTCCGTGTTTCAAAGGCCTTCACCTCCATCATGAGTCAGAATTTTGACTGACGATGGAGGTGAAGGCCTTTGAAACAAGTATCACGAAAACATGAAACTTTTCAGATGAGAATTAACCAACTCAATATATAAATTAAAAATTACCTCTTAGTGTTACTTCCCACTAAAATTTTGTTTAAATATATTTTTTCTCTTCAAATGTAATTTGTTCTTCAGTGAGAAATGTTAAATTTACAATAAAAACATGTAATTAATCTACTTGTCTTTCCTAAATTTAAAATACTTATTTATTTTACAAATACTTACCTTCACCTTTCTGGCCCTTGCTCAGGGAGGATGCTAGAATTTCCATCTTCTGACGAACATTGTTTAACAAAGGCTCTTCAAGTTTCTGACTGTTCTCGTGGTTGCGGAATCTTGTGTAATAATGCAGGAATCGATTCAATTCCTGCATCTGCTGATTTCTTAACATGGCCTGACACAAATTTCACATCATGACAATCATTTATAATTTTTTCACCAATATACACTCATATTTTTCTAAAGATTAAATATATTATAATCCTCTCTGCCTAACTATGTTCGAAGCCTAGGCATCACTATAAAGCTATTTCACATAATCACAACTGTAACTAAATTTAAAGCACAAATTAAATATATTACATAATTTCAAAAGAATATTTAGCTTATGTCGGCCGCGGTGATCTAGTGATTATGTTCCTTGCCATGTTCCTAAGGATCGTGGGTTCAAACGCAGCCAGGGTCAATGGATTTTTTAGGATGTAAAATTCCAAGGGACAAGTCCTCTCTTGAGAGACTTCAAGCCATGGGTACCAAGTCTGAAGGTTTTCAGGCTCATAGATGAACCACAAGCCTGAATAAAAAGGCCTCTGTGCAAAATTTAACCGAGCTCCATCCAAGTAATACCTTAGTTTCCTACTAGATGTCACTTCGAGGCGATGTATTAACCACAGGTCCCTCGCTGACATCTGTAGGAAAATAACTAACTAAATTAGTGTGGTTAAGAAACTTTCCCATGTCCCTGCATTGGAATGAGCGGGAATTGTAGGAAATTAAAATTTAGCTTATGAATCAGTGATCAATCTGGTAAGAGAATGATAATTCTAACCAATAACACTTATCGCCACAATTGTATAATTTTCCTAATAGTGTAGTTACGTGTAATTGTTTTTTTTTTTGTAAATTCATCACAACAGCACAGTAAAATATTTCTATAACGTATGATTACGTAAGTGGGACTTAAGACCAGGTGCTGCTTTGATATGTATGTTGTTTAATCTGGCATTGTAGAATGCCAGAAATTTAAGTAAGAGGAACAATAAACTCTAATCAATTCACCTGCTAGCATACACTGATGATATTGATATAAATGAAAGAACATCAAAAGCAGTTAAAGAAACTTTTAAAAAGTTGAAAAATGATGCACAAAATATAGGATTAAAAATAGATGAGAAAAAAACAAAGTACATGGAAATAACAAATAAACCTAGCAACATAAATTATTTTAAACTAGACAAATATACTTTTAAAAAAGTTAAATAATATTTAAATATCCAGGCACAATTATTACTGAAGAAAAGAAGCATGACACAGAAATTAATAAAAGACTAATGCTAGCTAATAAAGGATATTTTGGATTTAAAAAACAATTGAACTCTTGAAATCTCTAAAATTTATCGGAGAATATATTGTTTAAACAACTCACCTCATAGGATTCATGCTTCCATGATATCGCGATTTCAAACATAATCATGTTCATCGTCAGCCATTGTTTGAAATCGCGATATCATGGAAGCATGAATCCTATGAGGTGAGTTGTTTAAACAATATATTCTCCGATAAATTTTAATGATTATACCTCATAATGTTTACTTCCCAACATTAATTAAATATCTTGAAATCTCCCTCAACAAACAAAAACAAAATTATATAACACTTCTGAGACCTACTTGTGGCTGCAAGCCATGGATACTGATCAAGATCCAAGAAAGCAAACTTTAATATTCAAAAGGAAAACCTAAAGGAGAATTTTTGGAATTATTGTGTGAAAATGGCATTTTGTGCATCAGATATAATGCTGATCTGTACAAAGTGTATAATAATGATTTAGTCAGATGATGGCTAGGTCACCTTTTCATTGAAAAAGAATCAGAACCACGCCGCTGAGTAACCTCAAATAAAATTGATGGCAAGCGGAAAGGTGGAAGACCTTCCATCAGACAGAACAAGATATCAGGGTAATTGAAGTGAATGGATGGATTAAGAAGGCAAAAGATAGAAGAGAAAGGAGGGGGATATTGTTGGAGCAGTCAGGGCTTGTATAATTAGGCCATAGCACCTATGATGATCTTTGTAAATTCTTTGTGTAAATATTGGTGGTTACAAGAGGTCAATAAAAATCAATATTGAATATATGTAAGGAAATAACACTATGAGGTTTATTTTAATTATATTTGAGTCAAAACACACAACTCAAATATAATTAGAAATCAATATATTGTCTTCAGAAAATTTCATTAAAGTGGAGTGGAAGCTACTCAACATCATACACAGAGACGGGAGAAGAAACAAAGACATATGCAGGTTAACAAATCTAAAATACGCACAAACAGAGCAATGTACTCAACGTGGAGCTGGGGAGGACATGTATCAGAATGGAACCCAAAAAGTATGTAGGAGGGCAAAGGAAGCAAGGATGTTTTCAAGTGTCAACTAAGGAGCATGTGGTCTAGAATAGTAGCAGACAGGCAAGAGTGGAAGAAATCTATAAAAACTGAGAGACCTGTGTGAAGAAATCTTAGTGCCACGGAAATGGCTGATCCGAGGCATTTTCTGTAAGCCATCCTGTAACAGGAGGCCTTGCCCGTATCGGGATGTTAATGGGCTAATTCTAATTTCATTAAAAAAATTATTTCTTCTTCTTCTTCTTCCTTCCAAGTATTAGGCCAAGGCCTGTTACGATCCTATAGAAAATTTTCCCATATGGGAAATTCTCGGATAAGACTTGAAAGCATAATAATAGTCCCTTCGATTGGTTGCTGGCCAAATGAAGGCAAGACCAGTGATGGGCTACCATCTTATAGCCTCTGGTCAGGCTTTTCTGGAGAAGGAAAGAAAATAAAGGAAAGAAGAAATGGAAGAAAGGAAAGACTCCCTAGCCCTCGGATGCCCTAATAGCGTTGGGGTCGAAAAAACAAGAGTTAACCAAGAGAGGTTAGATAGTAAAGTTAAAAGAGTGCAAAACACAAGTAAGTGGAAGAAATGTTTTGCACAGCTTGGGCACCTTGTGGTCGCCATCCACATATCCCCTAGATGAGGACCCCTGTTATGAATGGAAACTCAATTCAAAATACATAGTTTTTCTTACAATAAAAATTTGAATGTATTAATTACTGGATATCTAGTTTTTTATCTATAGACATCTCCACAAAAAAATAAATCTATAAGCACAAACATATTTCTTTTGAAAACATACATACCTCACTAATGAGAATTCCCTGTTTTTCATCAGCCTTATGAACTGCTTCAAATCTATTACATCTAAAATAACCTCCAGTCGCTGAACTATGTTTCTTCCAGTTCTCCAAACATACCCAGCAAAAGTCAAATTTACACTGCAACAAAAATATTACAAAGGTGAAAGGCAGTCAACCCAAATCAAGATAGATTCACCAACTAAAAATTATTTAACACATATAGATTCCAGTATTAAACATTTTAATGTATAAATTAATGAGTCATTTTAACATCTTACCTCATATTTCATGTTTTATCAAACACGGTAACTATAGTTTTCAAATGATCTTGTCATTCATTTTCAACCGCCATTATGACTACCGGATATTCGTTGGAATCTCCCTCACCTCATCTCGAAGTTCATCAAATCAATACCAGATGGCAACGATATCTCGAAGTTCGTCAAATCAACACTAGATGGCAACGTTATAGAGGGAGATTCCAACGAATATCCGGTAGTCATAATGGCGGTTGAAAATGAATGACAAGATCATTTGAAAATTATAGTTACCGTGTTTGATAAAACATGAAATATGAGGTAAGATGTTAAAATGACTCATTAATTTATTAATTAAGAACCTCATAATGTGTTTCCCAATTTTAACTTTGAACCTCATAATGTGTTTCCCAATTTTAACTTTGAATTTTAATGTATGCTGATGATGTGGTTATTATTCAAGAAAATGAAAATAATTTGCAGTATGCTGTACACAAATTAAATCAGTTATGCCAAGAATATAATTTTAAAATATCAAAAGAAAAAACAAAAATTATGGCATTTTGGGGAAATTACATATAAGATCAAAAATCATAATAGAAAACAAACCTCTAGAACAAGTAACAAATTTTTAATTATTTGGGTTGTAATTTTACTATAAACACAAAAACTGAAAGAGACATAAATATGAAACTGTCAAAATTTCAAATGATATGCGGAACTATGCATAAAACATTAAAGAACAAAACAAGAAGAGATACTAGATTGAAGTTTATAAAACATTGGCAGTTCCTGCATTGGTTTATGGGAGTGAAATTTGGGTAACAACCAAAAAATTACAAAGTAAAATACAAAGTGTAGAAATGAACTTCCTCAGAAGAATAAAATACTGCACAAGATTGGATCAGATAAAGAATGAAGATATAAGAACAGAGTTAAATATATAACCATTGAATGATAGAATCAAAGAACATAGAGAAAAATGGTTTAGACATGTAGAAAAGAATGAATGTAACAAGATTACAAAAAGCAAGCAAATGATGACAAATCAAGAGCTTCAAAACATTTGAATACTACTACTACTTAAGTTATGTAGATAGGAAATAACATTATGAGGTTTTTTAATATCGTTTTTTTTATATATATATAAAAGCTACTGGATTTAACCATTTTCACACAAACAGGCAGTTATTCAATAGTTTAACACACAGACTGGTGAACGTCCCCATGAGCAAAGAAAATTACAATAAAGAGAAAGAACACATCATAAAAATTGCAAAGGATAATGGTTTTCAAGAGAAGATGATACACAAGAAAATAATAAATTTAAAGAACAAAAAATGATTAATGAAAGTACTCTTCAGACAGATAAAAATATTGGTAAAAAATTCAAGAATTTCACATACCATCCTTTAGTATTTGACAAGTTTCAAAAAATCTTCAACAAATTCAACAAATTAGCACCGAAAAATGATTACAGCTTAGGTAATTTAATAAAAACCAACAAAAATGAAAAGATTGAAGACTGCAAAAAATCGGGAATTTATCATAAGTAATGCCACGAGTGATTTCCAAATTATCGATAAATTCACGACTCACGAAGTGAGGAGTGAATTTATCTAGAGAATTTGGAAATCAAGAGTGGCATTTGTTTAGGACTATTTAATGAATAACATTAAGCTGTTTACTCACAAATCATTATTTAACTATAGTTATTTAAAATAGTTATATATTTAATGTAAACGGCGATGTTTGAAAACAAATGAGAAACGATAGGTACGCTTCTACTGCTTCTTTTGTTTATCACTGCAACCAGATCATACTATTTATTGCCAAAGGAACGCAATATTGTAAGGAGGAGCTTTATTTAATATGGTAATTATAACACTGATAAATATTTGGTGAAACACGACTCTGATTGGTTGTAAAATAGAAATCATTGAAATGTGATTGGCCATTGACTCCCATTGGGGCATGAGTTAAATAGTCAAATTAATTGTAAAGATTGTGAAAAGATATACATAGGAAAAACAAAAAGGAATCTAAATACAAGATTAAAGGAACACCTCAGAAATGTTAAAAATGGAGAAACTGAAAAATCTGCAATAGCTGCACACGCCCGGTCAGAAAAACATAGAATAGAAACACAAAAAATTACTTAAACAATTGGAAAAACCGAAGGAACTCACAATTTGGGAAAAATTTACATATGCAAGAATGAAAATACAACTATGAATTTTGAAATACCCGGTTGTAAGGAGAGAGGACTGATTTGGAAGTTCGTCAGTCAGCCATCAGATGGCGCGGAGGTCAGTCTGCAGGATAGAAGGCAGCCGGACGTCAGTTGTGAACGTGACACAGCACTGAGAATGTCACAAAGGATGTGATGAAACCCTGGGTATGCTAGGAGTTATGAAGTATGGGGTGAGTGAAATAAAAAATAAACAACACTACTACTACTAATAGATTACCAAAAGAAGCATTTAACTACAAGCCAAGAGATTCAAGGAATGTAGGAGGGCCAATGAAAAGATGGACAGAACAACTGTGAGGCAGAACAGGCAATTTGTCTAACCCATGAAAAAGAAGAAGTTTCCAATTGGAAATGAATCTTTAAAATTGTATTTTCCTATGATCAGTATAGGAATATACTCATTCTATGCTCTCTGCTTCTTCCTTTTACAACTTTCCCATCTCCCCCTCCATGATGCATCACATTTTCATCATTCCCTTATCTTCAGTCTCCTTAAACTTATGAAAAGATTTTTTTTTGGAAAAGGAAATCAATGGAGAAATACCATTTTTAGATCTCAACTTAAAAAGGAACGAAGAAAATAAGATAGAATTTGGAATTTACAGAAAGAAGACACATATAGATAACTACATAAAAGCTTTAGGTTTCAATCACATAGCTCACAAGAAGCAGTTTTCAATAGTTTGACACATAGATTAGTGAACATACCAATGAACAAAGAAAATTATGAAAAAGAAAAAGAACACATAATCAACATAGCCACGAAAAATGGTTTTGCAATAAAAATGATACTCAAAAAAATAAACAAGTTCAAAAGACAAAAATGTATTAATCAAAGCACTCTTCTAAAAGTAAAAGAAGATAATGTAAAATTTAGAAAATTCACATATCATCCATTAAAACACCACAAGTTTCAAAAAATTTTTAAAGATTTCAACATAAGGTTAGCACCCAAAAATGACTACAGCATCAGTAGACTGATTAGACCTAATAAGAATGAGAAAATTAAAGAAGAAAACAAATCAGGGATTTATCAAATTAAATGTGAAGAATGTGAGAAATTCTACATAGGAAAAACTAAAAGAAATTTGAAAACTAGAGTGAAAGAACATCTCAGGAATGTCAAGAAAGGGGAAGTAGAAAAATCTGCAGTGGCTGCCCATGCATGGTCTGAAAAACATCTTATCAAGAAAGAAGCTAAATTATTAAAACAAATAGAAAAACCTGAAGAACTTACTGTTTGGGAAAAGATCTACATTCAAAAGAGCGAAAAGAAGAAATTAATGAACTTCGAAATTCCCGGTGAGAATGACCTGGTTTCGAGGTTTTTCAGTCAGCCAATGGAAGGAGAGAAGGACAGCTCTTCAAGACGACAGAACAACGGTCGTGACGATACTGAGGATGGAACAGAAACTATGTTCCGAAACTAGTTTATAATCAAATAAGAAGAACAATATGAGGTGAGTGATAAAAATATTCTACCTAATGAATATACCTTATAGTGAGAATTCGTAAAATAAGTAATTATGAAAAGATATCTCATTCTTTCTAGCACTTATCTTTTCAGCCTCTATTTTTTTTTGCAGTTTCTAAATTACTTTTATTGGTTAGAAAATTATCAGAATGGAATAATTAAATTTATTTTATAAATTTATTTTATTATTAATTTGTTTCTATCTTTATAGGGCACACCATAGCATAGTTAGTTAAGGCAATATGCTAAAATTTGGAAGGTCAGGGGTTCGAGTCCCAGTGTGGATCAGTTGGAAGGTCAGAGGTTCAAGTCCCAGTGGGGGTCAGTTGGAAGGTCAGAGGTTTGAGTCCCAGTAGAGGTCAGAGGTTCGAGTCCCGGTGGGGATCAGAATTTTTAAACTGGCCTATCTCCCCAAGGGTCTCCTTAGGTCTGTAAATGAGATCACATAATTTTTTTTTTAGTTTCTAATTTTATATTAATTTCATATAAACATTTTTATTTGAGTTATTATACCAGAAAAATTGAACTAGGTCACATTAAAATTATTTATTATTATGAGTTAGTTATTTTGACTCACTTTTAATTTTCTTTATATTCTTGCACATTATACGATCAGATTCAACCCAGAAAGTTACTGTGTGTTTGGAATAGCGAACTGGGTTGCCATTTTAACAGTATTTTCTTGAGAGAAATCCTTAAATAAAACTGAAGTTTGCAACACAGCAGATACAGAGTTGTAAGTTGTAGCTGTCCAAGCCACCCCCCTCTTAACCTTTTGACCGCCGAGTTTCCCTTTTGCCAGCTGGGCTGTGGGTGCCAGGCTTTTTAAATGTAAAGTACTACGCCATACTATATAATATAAACCTATATAAAGTATAATTTACTGTCTACATGCCATGCTAAATTGAACTTAAACTCACTATTATACATTTATTTGAAGGTTAGATGGTGTTGCTTCCACTTGTAAAGATCCTGGGTTCGAATTCAGCACGGTGTCTTCATTGAAATTTGTTATCACTATCACTAAAACATTTATCCTATTGAATAATTTTGATGGCATTATCACTAAACACTTATAATATTAAATATTGTTGAACATTTTTTATGGTCCTAAGTTCGAATCAATTCCAGTCAAACAGCTGTTTTTATGCCACGTGTTTCATCTGGCGTGACACGCCCACCACAGTCACTCACACCCTGTTCATTTGGGTCTAATCACTTGTTTACTATTTACAGGCTTAGATTGTAATAATATTCTCTTAGAAACAGGACTACTATCACATTCGTCATACGAATAACCATTTGATGAACCGTTACTGTCACTTTCATCTCTCTGATAAAACTGACACAATAAACTCGCATATTGTATGTTCGTCATCTTTGAGACATGAATCACTGTGTTTCAATCGCACGACCTACCCTTGGCCAGGTATCTTTTCAACTAAAAATAAAATAAATAAAGAGAAAATCCTGAAATTGCAATATTCCATAGCAAAAAAAAAAAAGACCTTGAAACATGAATGTACACCCTCCTTTAGAAAACCCTTTTACAACCAACATGTACCGTTATTCTGTAAGGGATGTGCAAAGTATTGCTAATAAAGGATGTACAAACACAGAACGAAATATAATTTTAGTTTATTGAAGTAAAAACGTCCACCGCTGTGGTCTCGAGGTAGCGTGCTGCCTTGTCACCCAGCGGGCCCGTGTTCGATCCCCGGTCGGGGCAGTTTTTCTGGGTGAGGTTTTTATCGGGATTTTTCCTCACCTGTAAGACGAATGTCAGGAAAACTTTAAGGCCCAAACGGTCCCCGAAATCATATGGCCATCATCATCATCTTCATCCTTATCATTATCATCTTCATCATCATCATCCTTCACCGGTGTGGAAAGCAACGGGAAGCTACCACACCTACAATTCCCTAGTAAAGCTGCAAGCATAGCATGAAAATGCTATGATTGCAGTAAAGGACCTGCTTCTGGCAGAATTACTATGGATGGAAGTAAAAACTTGGGGAAAAAATATTTAAAATAATAAGATTGAAAACCAGAGCTTGCCGGGTGTGGCGTACCGCTGTACACACACTTTCACCGGCACATGCAGGGCATGGTGTACAAAGGGTTAAAGAAAAAAACAGTTACCACTTGTCATTGAGCTTGTGCGGCTTGTACTAAACTGTGTGAAAGAGTCAACTCTCATATTTACTATAAAACTAGTTTGCACACCATAAAAGAAAAAATATTTTTTTTTAAATGTATGGTACATAGATTTGGAAAAGTACTGCTAACCTTCCTCCCCTGCCTAAACAAACAAATAGGGCCTACCAATATTATGAGTTTGGCAACATCTATCCCCTGTATGTAGGGGGACACTGGCGTAGCCCATAAGGTCTGTAGTAACTTCCTGGGTTGAATTAGAGTGTAGTTTCGTCTAATTTATGCGACACTGTCAAAAGCATTCTAACTGTTCATTGAAAATATAGTATGCAAGAATGTAAAAAGATATGAAGTGAGTCAAAATAACTAACTCATAATAATTAAAAGAAACCGTATGGTGCTATTTCCTATAAATATTAAGTAAATGTTTATATTTGAAGAGAAAAATTTTTGCCTAGACTGAGACTCGAACCCGGGACCCTTGGCTTTCCGGGCCAAGTGCTCTACCAACTGAGCTACCGAGGCAAGTTACGATCTAGATGCAAATTTTTCTCTTATATACATTGTAATTCCGGAAAGCCAAGGGTCCCGGGTTCGAGTCTCGCTCTAGGCAAAAATTTTTCTCTTCAAATATAATTTATCCTTCAATGAGAAGTGTTAAATTAATAATAAAATCGTCAAATAAATGTTTATTTATATTAAAAAGTTTTGGAAAATTTGTATTTACTCTTCCACCGTATTATTCGGTTTAATATCTCACAAGGGAACTGTCAACAACTACATGCTGAAAACTGCCTTGAAATTTCTTCCAGCGCCAAATCTCTCATTTAAATTATATAGCAAGTAATACAACTTCTGATTTGTAGATTGAATAACCCTCTATGCCTACCATCTATGCCATGCAGTTGAAAAGGTAGATAACATTTTGGATCTGGTCTTGGTACGTCACACAACACTTCTCTGGGAGAAATTTCAAGGTAAGTTCGGCAGTAAGATAAATGTCTCCTGGAAGCGTTACGAGCGCTTTGCAGGACAAGGATGGTGGAAGGGCTGCTTCCTCTGAGTCCTCCAAACATGCTCCTCTGGGTATCCACCCCCCAAGAGAGGGCTGCTTCTTCCGCTCTTCACTGAAACAACTCATAGAAAAGAGAAGAGAACATAACTTAGAAACTCACATAGGATTTATAGATTTGGATAAGGCCTTCGATCGAGTAAACAGACAAAAATTATCGGAAATATTACGAATGAAAGGATACCCTGCTGTGCCTTGTTGAAACAATAAAGAAATTATATGAAAGACACAAATATAATTATAGATACCGGATTCAAAAGAACAGATACAATCAAAACAAATACTGGATTACGACAAGGATGTAGTTTATCACCCACTTTGTTTAATATATATATAGACGATATTTTAAATAAATGGAAAGTTTTAGTGAATCCAGGAATAAGAATGGATAATAAAGTGTGCATAAATAATCTTCTATTTGCTGACGATGTAATCATAATACAGAAAAATGAAGACGACTTACAGAAATCAATGCATGCATTAAATGAAATATGTAAATTATATGATATAAAGATTTCTGTAAGGAAAACGAAGACCATGGTTTTTAGAGGAAGAGATCCAGTGAGATCCAAAATTATTTTAGAAAATCAAAGTATAGAACAGGTGTCTAGTTTCAAATATTTGGGCTGTGATGTTGGCTACAATGTGGAAAGAGATATTGACTCCAAAATAAATAAATTTCAGATGGTGTGTGGAACAATACAGAGAACATTCAAAAATAAAATTAGAAAAGAAACCAAGATAAAAATGTATAATGTTATGGCGGTTCCCACAATATTGTATGGATGTGAAACTTGATTCCAGTGAAAAAACAGAAGGATAGAATACAGACGGCGGAGATGAGGTTCCTAAGACAAGTAAAAGGATGTACAAGACTTGATAGAATGAGAAATGAGGATATAAGAGAAGAATTGAAAGTACAGCCTTTATTGGATAAAGTCACGAATTACAGACAGAAATGGATTGATCACATGGATGGAATGAGTAAGGAGAGATATCCATTGTTAGCAAGAAATTATCAAGCAAGAGGAAGAAGTGATGTTGGAAGACCTAGAAGACGTTGGGCTGATGCATTATGAAGTCGGAAAGGGCAATTGCCTAATCCCTGGATTGATGATGATGATGATGATGACAAACAAACCGCGTTTGTATTCGGCGCCTAAATTTGTATTGGCTTAGTATGTCTTGGAGATCATAGATGGTATGTAAATGTACATTTTCTGTTCCCGTTTGACGCGTTTAACCTTGGTGAATCCCCTTTTATTTTTAAAACAAACAACACATGGAATTCGTTCACTCAAACTTGCCTCCAGGCTCCAATGCAGTCGTATATCTTTCTCGTTATCACGCTGTTTTTTCTGAGTGAGTGAAGCCAGAATGTATAGTAGATTATAATCAGCATATGCATGGTGTAGATACTGCAGACCAATACCTAGCAATGTATCCATTCATGTGCAAAACTGAAAAGTGGCCTAAGAAAGTTTTTTTCTATCTTCTACAGTGTACAATTTTCAATGCATTCCGACTCTATCAATAAAAGAACCCCAACAAAAAACAAACATTTCTAACATTTATGCAGATTGTGTGCAAAAACTTTGTCCATGACAGAAAAAACAGAAGCACTATCACCTGCTCCATCTGAAGCATCCACATAAACTTCAATTATGAGCAGCCCCAAAGTACCCCCCTCCAAAAGAGCCCCAGCGAAAGATCCTCCATTTCGACTTGACAGAAAATTGAAGGAACATGTGCTACTTAAATTTCCACCCCTGAAAAGTGACAGCCATCCAACAAGAAAAGTAGGGTGTGTCTGAAAAACAAAAAAGTGAGTGCAACAGTGTGGTATTGCATGAAATGTGGCATTCCTCTGCACCCTGGAGCCTGTTTTACGAGATATCACACCATTAAATCCTACTAGGATATTTCCTTTAGGTATGTACAAAATTTGAATTTTCTAGGACTAATAGTTTGTGAATAATGGTCCATTTTCTGAAGTGCCACGAAAAGGGTAGCTGGGGTAATTAAATGGCTGGCCTGTGGGTTTAAATGCCCTACTCAGTGCCTGGTACTGAATGTGACACAAAAAATATTATAAATAATAATACAAAATATTATTGCTTGTTCCACATTATTTACAAGGAGGTGAAATCTAAAATTTGGAAATATAAATCTAACCTTTGAACACTTCATGTGGTTACAGCCTTCATTCTTCTGGATAGGTGACTTGCAGTTTGGGCAGGGTTTAGAGTTTGTTACAAAGCCACAGGCATGTTTGCAGCGTCTTCAGTCTCAATACAAGAGGCTCTAAGTTCTTCAGGCTTCACCTCTGAAATTTTTTGCTGCCACTGTTGCCATTGATTACAACCACACGGCGCATGGGCCTCCCCCAAACATTCCCTGCAAATTTCATCTCTGTATCAGAATCAATGAAATATCATAATAATAAAGAATTCTTGTGGAAAGTGATTACACTTATACAGAATAAGAGAAAAATGAATACATACACTGTACAACTGCTATTTCGGTAGTGCAAATTTTCTAGGAAAATTACGATTTTTGTTTTCTAAAAACAAAAACGATGTCCAATTGTAAAGTGTTACTTTAAAACATAACATAGAAATATGAATCAATGGTAAAGAGAAAAATTCTTGCCTGAACCGGGAATCGAACCCCGAACCTTTAGCTTTCCGTGCTAATGCTCTGCCACTGAGCTAATCCAGGCTTCATTCCCATCCAAGCAAGGAATCCTTCCTTTACCTTACTCTACTGGCCCCACATTCAATTGCAATGAATCATCATTCACACATATTTGTGAATGATTCATTGCAATTGAATGTGGGGCCAGTAGAGTAAGGTAAAGGAAGGATTCTTGCTTGGATGGGAATGAAGCCTGGATTAGCTCAGTGGCAGAGCATTAGCACGGAAAGCTAAAGGTTCGGGGTTTCGATTCCCGGTTCAGGCAAGAATTTTTCTCTTTACCATTGATTTACAATAATTTAATTGTGTTCATTAATTTACTTATTTCTATGATAATAATAGCTTTAGCTTCTCAATATTAATTAATAGAAATATGAAGCTTTACTGCTTAAAAAGTAATGTATAAATTCTCATAAGTGTTGCCACGAGTGATTTCCAATTTATCTAGAGGATTTGGAAATCAAGAGTGGCATTTGTAAGACTATTTAAAGAAAAAAATTAAGCTGTTTACTCACAAATCATTTAAATATAGTTATTTTAAAATATTTCTATATTTAATATAAACAGCGATATCTGAAAACAAATGAGAAATGTTTGGTTATGCTTCTTTTATTCATCACTGCAACTAGATCAAATTATTTATTGCCAAATAGGATTGCAATATTGTAAGAATGCATCCTAGTGAAAAAAAAAAAAACACATAACTGTATGTTATAACGAACATTAATAGGTTATTAATATTTTTTAGGACACAACTCCGTAAAATCATCATTTAAAAACACATTTATTGAACACACAATTATCCAATGTGTAGTTCAAAGGAATCTGTTTATTATTTGCTATATTCAACGTATTTGTTGGAGAGTCAGTCACTGCAAAATAATGCTCTGACCTTTTCAGAAAATTAAAAAGGAGGAGCTTTCTTTATTTTCATAAACAGAATTTGATAAATATCGAGATGATACATGACTGTGATTGGTTGTAAAACAAAATTCATTGAAACGTTATTGGTCTTTGACTACCATTTGGGGCATGAGTTAAATAGTCAATAAAAGTACTTTGAACAGAAGTCGTCAGATGGCATTGATGGTAACGACGGCTACTGGCCTTTTGATGAAAGAGAATTATATAAGGTGGAAAGAATTGTTGACGTTTGTATTGGAGTTCGGATGATGTAATTAGTATCATACTAACATGCAGAGTTAGAGATTCGGGGTTTGAGTCCCAGTCCGAACATTAATTTTTCTTTCTAATATTAAACTACGTCCAATTCTGGAAAATATTAATTTAAAATATAACATCGAAATTACTATTATCCGTTACATACCATATATACCCAAAGATAAGACCATCTTTCTTTTTTCCGAATTCTGAAATCCAAATTGTATTGTGAACAAAATTTTCTCCTTGTACTTCTGTTATAGATTTTCTCCCATATCGTGAGTTCATTGGTATTTTCTAACTGTTTTAATAATTTTGTATTTAAATCTATATAATATGAAAATTTCCACTTCAAAATCCAAAACAATGGCAATGTGTGGAAAAAACATACAACGGGTGAAAATTGAGATTGATGGAAAAATTATAGAACAAGTGTCAGATTTCTCTTACTTAGGAAGCGTATTTGCAGAGTATAATAGTGACATTGATTCAAAATTACAAAAATATAATAAATGAATGGGGTAATACGAAGACATTTTGGTAAACAGATGAGGACAGAGACAAAACTAAGATTACATAACATCACATCAAAAGCTGCTCTAAAATACGGAAGTGAAATTTGGATTTTAAATAAAAGAAACTCTCATAAACTTCAAGTAAGCCTAATGCGCTTCTTACGATCATTGTTAGGAGTTAATAGACTGATCACCAAAGGAACACTATTATCAGAGGAAAACTTGGAGTAACAAGTTTAAATGAAGATATACAAAGATACCAACAAGAATGGAAAAATCATCTGAGGAGAATGGCAAGAAATAGACTTCCAAAATTGGCATTCCAATATACCCCAACTGGACATAGGGACCAAGGAAGACCAAAACATCGGTGGAAAGATCAAGACCATCTTCTCTAGGTTTACCGTACAGGCCACATGGCCTAAAACGAATTTGTTCATGATGATGATGATGTATTTAAATCTATTTTGTGTTTTTCTGTCCAAACGTAACTGCAGATTTTTCTATTTCTCTTTTTTTTTACAGTTCTTATGTGTTCTTTAGTTCTAATTGAGGTAGCAAAAGAAAATAGTTTCGAGGAAAAAATTATACACAAAAAAATGATAAGTACGAAAAACAGAAGTTAAAAAATGTTGTTGTTGTTTTCAAATGCTGGGCCTTGGCACCGAAGCCATTAGCGTTCTTGCTCTCCAATATTTCTCTATTGTGGATCCAACAGGTAATACTTCACAGGTTTGTAGGTGTTCTTCATTCATTTCTTCGTCTTTATTGCATAGAGGACAATTTGGATTCGTGTAGATTCCTATTTTATATAAATGTTTGGCTAAATAGTCATGTTCTGTAAGCAGTCTAAATGTTGCTACTGTAGTTTTACGTGGAAATTCTGGAATAATATCTGGCTTCTTTACTAAAATATTCCATTTTTTGTCTTTGGCTTTATTACATAGGTCTTGGTTTTGTTTGATTTTATATTTGTTTTTAACTATTCTTTTTATGGATGTGAAAGGTAAGCTTTTAGTAGTATTCTGAATTAAATTGGAGCCTTTTTTGGCAAGAAAATCAGCAGTGTCATTTCCAGCAATTCCACAATGTGCAGGTATCCATTGCAATTGAATTCTTTTCTGTAGTTTTTGGAGTTGTTGAATCATTTTGTAGCACTCTTTAATTTGTATTGACTTCATTTTGTGTGAATTTATTGCATATATTGCTGCCTTAGAATCAGAGAGTATGACCGCATTTTGAAATTTATTTATTCTGTATAGTAATTGTTGGAGTGAAATATGAATAGCCGTTACTTCTGCATCAAAATTTGTTGTGTGGTATCCTGCTGGTTGATAAAATGAAAATAATGCACATGTAATTCCTGATCCTGAGTTGTTATCAATAGTAGATCCATCTGTGTAGACATGTAACCATTCTTCTGGTGGATATCTCTTATTCACAACTTCTAATGCTAGAGCTTTTAGTACAAGTGTGGGAGTTTCAGATTTTGTAACTGGTTCTTCTAGATTTAGCTGAATGTTAATTGGTTCAAAAGTAAGAGGGTTATCTCTGATCAAAATATTTTCTTTTAGATTTAGGAAGATTCAAATCTGTTTTTATTTCCATTACTTTGGACAAGAAACTTGTTTGTGTTTCAACTTGCTTGGTTGTAACTGCCTTTTTTCCCATTTTGTTGTTGTTAATCGTAACATTTTCTCATGTTGTGTTATTGCCTGTTCCTCTAAAGTTAGACATATTGGAGGGTTCTGAGTTAGTGCTTGCATTGCTGCGATTGGAGTTGATTTTGCTGCGCCAGTTATAAGCCGTAAAGCCTGATTTTGGCATACTTCTAGGCGATTCAGGTTAGAGTTATTTGCTGTGATTATTACCTCCCCATTGTATAGTAGTATTGGCTTGATGAATGTTTTGTATGTGGTGTTCAGAGTCTGGCGATTACTGCCCCACTTTGCTCCGGCTAATCTTTTTAAGATTGAGAATCTTTTCGTTGCTTGTTTACTACTGCTTCAATGTGTTTTCTCCATGATAATTTTGAATCAAAAATTGTTCCTAGATATTTTGTTTCATTTGTTTGTCTCAGATTTGTTTCTTGAACTGTAGATTTAGTTTTGGAATTTTTTTCTTCAAGCTAAATATTTGAAACGTTGTTTTGTCTGTATTAATGGCCATTAAATTGTTGTGGGTCCACTTTTCTAGTAGGTTAAGAGCCTTTTCCATAGATGATTTAGATTTTTCTATTTGTGAGGAAGATGTCCACATAATCATGTCATCTGCAAAAAGAGCTGTCTTTATTTCTGTGTTTGATATAGCTGGTGGCAGATCGTTGATGTAGATGTTGAACAGGGTTGTACTTAGTACTGCACCTTGAGGGAGGCCCATTTTTATTTGTCGGAATTTGGAAGTACTGTCATTGTATTTGTAGCACAGAAACGTTGTGAAAGGAACTGGGTGATCCAGTTTAACATATTGTTTTGAATGCCTAGTTTTGTGAGTTTTTCAAGTAATTTATATCTCCATACCGAGTCATATGCTTTTTCAAAATCAATGAAAACTGTTAGCGTATCTTGATGTTTATTGAAAGATTCTTTGGCATCTTGAGAAAGTTGAATTGTATTTTCTTTTGTAGATAGATGTTGCCTGAATCCAGTTTGTGCTGTTGTTAGTATGTTTTTACTTTCTAAGAACCAATTTAGTCTCGCTGAAATCATACGTTCTGCTGTTTTTGCAATGACACTTGTTAAAGAGATTGGTCTGTAATTATTTATATCATCAGCTGTCTTGTCTTTTTTTTTTAAAATAGGAATAAGTTAAAAAATTAAAACACTCTTCAGGAAGAAAAACCGAAAGAAAAGAAATACAAGAAATTCACATATCACCCTTGGGCACACAATAAATTCCAAAAAAAATTTTAGGAAATTCAACATCAGGTTAGCACCAAAGAATGATTATAGCCTAAAAAAAACTTATGAAAACCAACAAAAATGAAAAAACTGAAGATAATAAAAAATCAAGAATATATCAAATAAAATGTGCAGATTGTGATAAAGTATATATAGGGAAAACAAAGAGAAATTTAACCCTTTGCCCCATATAACGTAGTAAAGCGTACCTTACTTGCTTTGTCCCTGCCCCGTATAACGTAGTAAAGCATAGCTCTTTATAAAACAGCTGTATTTCAACTTGGATTCACTTTCTTGGAAAACTGTGACATGTCAGTCATTCTTTGGCATCTGTGGAATGTATTAAATGTGGCAACAAGGCTTGCTTTATAATTTTTTTTTGTTTCAACCCTATTTTTGAAAGCCTCCACCAGTTTATCTGTAACCATGGCAAGCGAAAGCAAAAGTTCATGTGTTAGTAAAACTACCTGATATTTAAACCCATTGTTCAGTGAAGACGTTGTGGCTGCGATAGATGAAGAATTTAATTATGAAAGTGATAGTTCTGACGCTTCTTGGATGGGTAGTTTAGTGCAATATAGTCATATAGAACAAACGAGTAACAGTGATGAAGAAATCGTAGCATCGACGACAGAGCACACTGATTATAACGAGAACAATAATAATTACTCTTTTAATAATTGGTCCTCTGAACTTAATTTTAAAGAATTGGAATCTTTCTCATCACCAAATAAAATTATAAACGGATAAGGACAATTTTTCTTTATTATATACCGGTAATAGAGAAAGTAATAAATAAATATATTTTATCTGTAGTAGAACTTGGATAAGCGAGAATTTTACTAATGATGTTACTTACTTTCTGTGTCTGTGTCTTGATTTATCAGCGAAATATAGGTTTTTTTTAAGAATGGTACATTATTTCAAGTTGATATTAAAAAATAAATAGAAACGGACTAATACAGTTTATGATAATAATTTTAGAAATATATTTTATGCAAACTATAAACAATGCCATCTCCATAAGATATTAAACTGAGTATAGGCCTACATAATTTATTCATACATATAAAATACTAATTGTTAATAAATATATTTGCTTCAATTATAATATTATTGAAAGGTAATATTATCCATCCTTACAATTGTGGAATACTCTGAGGTCTTTATATATATATATAATATATATTATATATATTGTATCGTGACATATTTACAAAATTAATAATTAATTATTTGATGAAGATATTGTAATTTGAAAACAAGTTTTTGATTTAGCATATTTCACATGATTTTTCAGAAGAGATCATAGTTAGTACACATATGCCATTCTTCAATTAAAAGTGTCTAGAAGACATTTAAACTTTAAATGCCGTAAAGGAATATGTCTCTATACAGCATACTACTGGAAATAACTGAGCGGGGCAAAGGGTTAATAAACATTAGAACTAAGGAACACATAAGAAAATGAAAAAAAAAAAAAAAAAAGGGAAGAAATAGAAAAATCTGTAGTTGCAGCTCACTTTTGGACAGAAAAACACAAAATAGATTTAAATACAAAATTATTAAAACAGTTAGAAAATACCAATGAACTCACGATATGGGAGAAAATGTATATACAGAAGAACAAGGAGGAAATTATGAACTTTGAAATTCCCCGGGAGAAAGGAGCCTCATTACTAAGTTTTTGGAACACAGATCCAGGGTCGACAACTTGAAGAAAAGAAGAAATCAGTTTTGTGTAACCGCTGACGATGGAGCAACAGATTTGAAACATATGTCCGACAAACAATCATATGAGGTAAGAATGTTAAAAAAAAATACAAACTCAAATATCAAATTAATCCTCATAATGCTACTTCCTAATGATTTTAAAATAAATGCTTCATACCTCTCCTCATATCCAGTCTTCTAAGTACACTGCTGTTTCAAATCCTTGGTGGATTCATCTTCAGTACCCTCTTCTTGACTGATGTTATGTCAATGAGAAGAACTACCCTCTGATCGACATAACATCAGTCAAGAAGAGGGTACTGAAAACGAATCCGCCAAGGATTTCAAAACGGCAGTCTACTTAAAAGGCTAGATATGAGAAGAGGTATGAGGCTTTAATTTAATCTTAAATTAAACCTCATAGTGATACTTCCTATAAAAGTTCAAGACTGAGTTTATTTGAAAATAAAATAAAATAAAAATTCATGGCCCAAAATGAGACAAGGGAGAATAGTATATAAGATGTTACTCAATTAAAGTTTCAAGATTTTGATGGGCAGGGCACGTATGAAGAATAACAGAACATGAGATACCCAAGAAAAATGAAATGTAAATATGAAGGGAAAAAGAAATATAGGAGGACCAAGACTGCTTTGGGTGAATGAAATTTTGGAGGCTCTGAGAAAGCTGAGAATCGAGGGATAGATATCTCGAAGAGGGTTCTGAGGGAAGAAGAGGATCAAATCTGGCTTTAGTGCTGCTGCAGATGATTAAAACAATTGGATGAGCCACTTCGGCAGATGAGAATCTAAAAAGCAATGTTTCACTAACAACCCCATGGGAAGAGATCTCTGGGACTCCCAAAAAGTGATGGAAGGAAAATTCCTCCTTTATGAGATCATAAGAGGGTGTTTGGCCTAACACTTGTATGGATGATGATGATGAAATTGGGAAAATCATTTAATAAGAGAACTGTATATAAAAGAACTGTCGGCCACAATGGACTAGTGGTTACGCTCCTTGCCTCTAATGCCAAGGGTCGCAGGTTCAAACCTGGCTGGGGTCGATGCATTTTTTCAGGATGGGAAAATCCAAGGAGTAAGTCCTCCAGGAGGGACTTTAAGCTGTGGGTCCCAAGTCTGAAGATTTTCAGGCTCGTAAAAAGATCCTTAAGCCTGAATAAAAAGGCCTCTAAGCAAAATTTACCGACCTTAATGTTCTAGTAATACATTAGTTGCCTGTTAGATGTCTCATTGAGTCGGTGTGTTGACCACATGTCATTCGTGACATCTATGGGCAAATGAGGTAACTAAAAATTAACTTGGTCTGGTATCTCCTAACAAAGGAGAGGCTATGGCTCAACGATGGGCTATGCCATTAATATAGATAATATATATATATATATATATATATCAACTAGAACTAGTGAATCAACTTACCAGCAGAAGAAATGACCATTTCCACAGTCAACTGCATGAGAAGTGAGCAATGGGGGTTTGGATGATGGAATATTGTGCAACACATCACTTGGCTGAGTCTGTTCTGTCTCTGGAAGACGCACAGCTCGACCACAGCCAGGCATTGGACACCATTTGATGCTACGGTTACTTTCTACAAATGCCTTCAACAACAAAAAGAATGAAGCTATACATAAAAAAAAAATCATACTTAAAATTAACATTTCAAACACTGATAAAACATCACATTTAGCATTAAAATGTATGGTCTCTGAAGTCGAACAGAAGTGTTTCAATTTTAAACTGTATATTATTATTAACATAATATTAAAATTAATAAGATATTTTAATAATGTGATGCATTGTAGATTAAAATTAAATTTAATATTTTAATAATATGCCCCAAATGACAATAATAAAATAATTGTAACAAGTAAACACGTCCACATGTCAAGGAACTATCATTTCATATGAATGAGAAAAAAATATTAGCAGTAAGTTAAACAGCTTTATAAAAATAGCAGGCAAAACTGAAATCAAAATTAAAGAAAACCAGAACTAAGTTATACAATACTCTAGCTCTTCCTACTCTCTTATATAGTTCCAAATCATAGATGATTAAACCACCAGATATCTTAAGAATAAGAGCAATAGAAATGAGATACAGAGAAAAACAGCCTGTTACACATGGTCAGACTATAAAACTAACATAGAAATAGCATCAATTTTTTTTTTTTTGAATCTGTAATCATCTTACCTCAATTTAATGTTGATTTCTTCTCGAACATGTTTCGATATAATCTTCTATATCATCCTCAGCTTTGGCCAGACTGATGAGTTTTATGTTGTGAACCCTGAATGTCAATATCAGCTCCCTCTTCCGGCTGGCCGAAGAACCTCCATACAAGGTCACGTTCAGCAGGAATTTCGAAATTCATAACTATTTTTGTTCTTCTGAATGTAATTTTTTCCCAAATGGTGAGTTCCATTGTATTTTCTAACTGTTTTAATAATTTAGTGTTCATATTTACATTGTGTTTTTCGGCTCATGTTTGGGCCAGAAAAACAATGTAAATTCGAACACTAAATTATTAAAACAGTTAGAAAATACAGTGCTATCAGTATGGCATTGGACACCAGACGCGGAGATTTCACTGTCACTGCTGGCCCACTCATTGCAGGGAATGGACAGCGTAGGATCGCCATGTCCAATGCTATATTGATTGCATTGTACAAAGGAACTCACCATTTGGGAAAAAAATTTACATTCAGAAGAACAAAAATAGAGTTATGAATTTCGAAATTCCTGCTGAACGTGACCTTGTATGAAGGTGCTTTGGCCAGGGTTCACAACATAAAACTCATCAGTCTGGCCAAAGCTGAGGATGAAATAGAAGATTATTTTGAAACATGTACGAGAAGAAATCAACATTAAATTGAGGTAAGATGATTGCAGACTCAAAAAAAAACTTGATTAAAAGAACCTCAAAATATTACTTCCTAAAATAAACCAACAGAAATAGCAGAAGAACTGAAATAACTTATATATTAAATTTGGGAATTTTTAACATTATGAGGTTCAATTAATAATAATTAAATGAATCGTGATTTCTTCTTACCTCATACTTCTATGTTTTTTTTAAACACAGCACTGCAGTATCGGCGACACATTGTCGTCATCATCAGCTATTTTCACGACTGTCAATTTTTTCTTTTGCCGGTAATTATGTAGACTGCCATCTGGTGTTTTTTTTTAAGGAAGTACTCTTCAAACTGCCATCTGGTGTTATTTTGAATGAATCATTTTCTAAACTGCTATCTGTTGTATTTTTGAAGAACTTTGTAATCAAGCTCGGTTTGTCCGGAATCTCGAAGTTCATAGTTTTAGTATGGTTTTTTTTTTAAACATCTATCTAAACCTTTGTATTTAACAGTTTGGGAAAAAAGATCCTGTATCTCAACGCTGGAGAAGGTGAATGAGAAGTCCTAAACTGCTGCCTTGCTGTTGTAGTTGGTTCTACAGGAAGTCAATTTCGATCAAGAATTACCTGGTCCTCCAGGCCAGCTCCCTAGTCCCATGAAATTAAAAGTGTTAAAAAATCTCAGCAAGATATATCCGGAAGAATTAATGGACAATGACCATAGCAATTCAAAAGGAAATCAAATCAGTAAACTTATCCTTAAATGAAGAAGATTTCAAACAGGAGAAAAAACACATCAAAGTAGCAAGAGAAAACGGGTTTGATGAAAAAATGGTACACAAAAGGATAGAAAAGTATAAGAAACAAAAAATGATCAACAGAAGTACTCTTGAAAAAGAAAAACCACCAATGAAAAAATAGAGGAAATTCACATATCACCCTTGGGTACACAATAAATTCCAAAAGATATTTGAGAAGTTTAATACTAAATTAGCACCGAAAAATAACTACAGTTTAAATAAACTAATAAAACCAACAAAAATGAAAAAACTGATAAAAAAATCAGGAATATATCAAATTGAATGCATGGGTTGTGAAAAGATATATATAGGAAAAACAAAAAGAAACTTAAAAACTAGAACCAAAGAACACATAAGAAATATTAAAAATGGGAAATAGAAAAATTTGCAGTTGCTGCTCATGTTTGGTCTGAAAAACATAAAATAAATTCGGACACTAAATTATTAAAACAGTTAGAAAATACAAAAGAGCTGACTATTTGGGAAAAAATCTGTATTCAGAAGAACAAAAACTGAGTTATGAATTTTGAAATACTAATAGAGCGGGACCTTGTTTGGAGATTCTTTGGCCAACCACAGGATGGAGCTGACATCGACGTCCAGGGTGTGTAACATAAATCCAACCAGTCTGGGCAAGATGCTGATGATGATTATGATATAATCGAAACATGTTCAAGAACAAATCAAGATTAATATTGAGGTAAGATGAACACTAAAAATATTTTAATCAATGAGTGCTTAGAGATGTAATTGGGCTTGTGGAAGCCCATAATGAACCATAAAAAATAAAAAGATTAATATATCAAGCAGATATATATAGATGATGGAACAACAATCACATTAAAAAAATAACAACAATTGGAATGGCTTTATTTGAGAAGATCTCCAAGAAAAGATAGATACTAAGACATGGAGAATAACAGAGATAGTCAAGATAATTAAACATAGAAGATGGACATGAATAAAGAATTGGGCCAAAGAGGATACTAGGAATAATTCATTAATGGATCATAGCAAGCAGGAAGATATGGATACCAATCACAAATTGGATACAAATTTTTAAATTCCCAGGTAAAGAAATGTGTTTTGGAAGTTCATCGATCGGCCAATAGAGAAAGCAGATATCAACCTACAGGAACGCCAACAATCAATTTAACAGTTAGAAAGAATTGATAATGATACATCATCATCATCATCAATGGCAGTCATGGATTAGGCCATTGGCCTGTTCCGCTTCAGGAAAGAAATTGATCCCTCCATCTCTTCTTAGGTCTTCCTTGGTCTCTTTGCCCTGTGGGTCTGTAGTTCAATAGCTGCAGAGGTAGTCTATTGTTTGGCATTCTCAGAAGGTGTTCATGCCAATTATTTTGATATTTTTGAATGATTTCAGTTATTGCTGGTGTGTTGAGAGCTTTGCGGATATCTTCATTACGTATGTGATCATAAAGCGTATAACCCGCTAAAGGTCTTAATAACTTCATTTCTGCAGCTACTATCCTATTTAATTTACCTGTAGTAAGAGTCCAGGTTTCAGAACCATAAAGTAGAGTTGGAAGAGCCATTGTTTTATAAAATTTTAGAATTGTATCATAATGTATCAAAACTGGTCTACAAAAAATCTACAAATATGAGGTGAGTTGTGAAAATTTCTAACCCTATATATTAATTAAATTTTGAAAAATTGAATTGAAAGACTTGTAGCAATAAAGAAACCTCACAAAGTGAAATGTTTGAAGGAAACAGTGAATGATTTATACAGTAATAACAATATTATCATCCAGAACAAGTTAAGGTCATAATATAAGGCCCTTTACGGCATCAATATGGAATTTTCCCTCCATCCCTTTTTTTTTTAGGATAGCTCAGAGATATCTTCCCTTGTGCAGAACATTGTAACATTTTAGGAACGTGTATTGTTCGTAGGAAAATTTTTGGACCAAAAAGAGATGAACAGACAGGTGAATGGAGAAGACTACACAACAGTGAACTACACTGTCTTTATAGGAAGCCAGATATAATAAGAACAGTCAAGTCTCATACTGCGATGGGCAGGACATGTGGTACAAATGAGGAATGAAAGCTTCTTGTAGGAAAACCAGAGGGAAAACGCCAGTTGGTAGACCAAGAATGAAGTGGGAGAATAGCATTGACCATGAGGGAAGTGGATTATACAGTGAATGATTGGAAAACATTAGCTCAGGATAGCGATGTATGGAGAGCTTATGTACGGGTCGCCATGAACCTACGGGTTCGATAGTGCCAGTTAGTTAGTAAGAGTTAGTATTAATTCAAGCAATGAACTGACTTCTATAAAAGCTTTTAAAATTATTGAACTTGGTTGAAGAAAAATTTCTGTAAGAGGATTGATGTCTTAACCCATCAGCGTGGAGGGATTTAAATCCCCTGACAGTTCTCAGCTGAGGGAGGATTCCTTGGAATGGCATTTAAATTTGTAAGTTAGAAAACAAAGTTTCGTAAAACGTTTATATCTTGTTTGATATTTAAAATATCCAAATAGAAATTTTAAAATGTATTCAGCTAAACGTGAGGCTAATTATAATAATTGTAAACTACAACAATACAAATAAAATTTATAATACCGTACCTTAGAAATTAAGTTAGTTGAAATTGATTTGAAGCACCCCTGCATACATAATCCCGCTTCATAGTCAGAGCATCGAAATACTGTATCTTTCTGTTTATTTTTTTATAACATATTTTGTTAGGGAGGGCTTTATTTCTTCTCGGTGGTATTCTTCCCAGAAAATGCCTTGTAACTAATCTCGGTACTGTTGAATGACATCCGGGAACCTTTCTTTCTACCCCATCCCTATGTTGCACAAGTTATGCTTCATCAAGGTCAATGCGAAAAATATTTTGTGGTGAATTCTCCCTACAGATAATCATGCTGTTCAATTAGCAATGTTTAGAAGACGGAAAATATTTTCATGTACTAGTTTTATTTTCTTCTATTGCAACAAATATACATGTAACAAAATTAGTCTGTTAGGTCCAAAATCCTATTTTTATATTATAATCTACAGTAGATTTTATGTTTGTTTTCTAGTTCCTCGTCTAAGCATTTTGTAATATTTTCAATATGTTTATTTGTAGGGCCATGGCAAAACACTGCCACCCTCGACCTAGTCTAACAGGATTGAACAGAGCCACTCATTCAAGTTAGAATTTCTTTCACAAATTTGGTGCCATATAAATGTCACGTATTTCATTTGAAAGAAGAAACCTTCACCAACCTAGCCATGTAAACAAAGTTTTCAATAGTTTCATGGTTTCCAGAGAAACGCGGACTAACAGTCTCTAACGCAATCCATAAAAACAATGAGGAACTACATGAACAAAAAATATATAAAATATAAATTGTATGTTAATTGAAAGCTTGAGATCTCCTCTATAAGACTGCAGTTCACAAATTGTTTTGTCATTGTATATTTTTACAAAGAATGATAATAAATCAAATGCTCCAGATATAGAACATGTTCAATCAGCACTTCAAACTTACCCACATTTAACAATAAATTATAGAATTTGAAAATAAGTTATATTATTCATTTCATATATCAAATAAAAGCATATTCTTTCCTCTACAAAATTATATTATTTAACCATTTATTTAGTGAATCATTCCTGAAAAATAAGAATTAATTTCGGTAAAGAAATCATGCCGGTGATGCCCGTCACTCCGCAGAGAAGAAGTGTTTCATTTATGCGGGCGGTGCATGTCACTCCACGCTGATGGGTTAATATAAAAGAATCTGGATAACAGTTTGGAAAGAAAATAAAAAATGTTCACTATAAGAATTTAATGTAGCTACATTTTTTATCTTACCTTGATGTCAAACTGTAGGTATCTTCTTGCCATATCTGGACTGACTAATTTTTCAATAACTTCCACAGGCACAAGGATATGGCACTGATAAGCAGGACAAAGGATATGATGAGCATCTCCGTCCTGAATCTTGACTGTGAGATAACTCTCCCAGCATGATGTGCAGAAGCGATGATTACAGGACATGAGAACTGGACGATCCCAACACGGCATTGCCAGCATGCAGATTTCGCACTGTTCAATCAAATAACAATAACATTTTATTCATAGTTAAATATGGGAAATAACATTATGAGGTTCTTAATTCGTAAATTATTGAGTCATTTTTACATCTTACCTCATATTTCATGTTTCTTTAAATACAGGAACTAGTTTTCAAGAGAACCATCTCTCTCATTTTCAACCGGTAGTCATGTGTCCCGTGCCGTAGCCGAGTGGTTAAGGCAGGAAGCCTTGGCGCAGAGCTATGGGACTTGCGCTGGTTTGAGTCTCCATGGGGGAAGAAATTTCCTCATGGTATTTCGGCCAGTATGGGACCAGTGCCCACCCAGCATCATGATGCATTTCGGTAGCTACAATAAGTAGCCACTCCAGGTTGAGAAAAACAGCTATAACGGCTGGGGGACTCGACATGCTGACCACATGTCACCCCTACACTGGCTGATCATCATCTACCTCTGTGATTGATACATGTGGATGTGAGGCCAGCAGCCGGCTGGTAGGCTGAGGGCCTTCTAGTCCTGTCGCGCCAGGAGTTTTTAGTCATAATGTCGGTTGAAAAAAATGAGATAATTAAATTCAATTTTATCAAAATAAGACTGGAATAGTAATAATTCATTTATTATTCTTACATCAAACAGGATCAAATAACCCCATAGGGTTAAATAGAAATATTGATAAAATCCCCTTCCATCCTTACTTTTCCATTAAAGACACTTTTGGGTTCTTAATTCTAATTAAAACAAGCCAATAATTTAACATAAAACATAAGGGGATTAAAAAAATTAATGGAAAAATTACTATTAACATTGTAATATTCTCTGTCCCGCGCCGTAGCCGAGTGGTTAAGGCAGGAAGCCTTGGCGCAGAGCTACGGGACTTGTGCTGGTTCGAGTCTCCATGGGGGAAGAAATTTTCTCATGGTATTTCGGCCAGTATGGGACCGGTGCCCACCCAGCATCGTGATGCATTTGGGTAGCTACAATAAGTAGCGGCTCCAGGTTGAGGAAACCAGCTATAACGGCTGGGGGACTCGACATGCTGACCACGTCACCCCTACACTGGCTGATTATCATCTACCTCTGTGATTGACACATGTGGATGTGAGGCCAGCAGCCAGCCGGATGGTAGGCTAAGGGCCTTGTAGGCCTGTCGTGCCAGGAGTTTTTTTTTTTGTAATATTCTATAAGAACTAAAAAAATAATTTCTGTATCTTCGAATTATAGATACTAAAATTGAAAGGCCGATAGGGGTTAGAAATTAACTTACTCTCATTTATCCCCTTAATAACAAACTATAATAATATTTTTACAACAGAGGCCTCCCTAAAATATTTGTTGGGTTCTCTTGAAAACTAGTTCCCATGTTTAAAGAAACATGAAACATGAGGTAAGATGTAAAAATGACTCATTAATTTACCAACAATAACATTGATAACTTGAGAATATTCTACATATTTTAATTGCTAATTTCTTACATTCACTTCAAAATTAGATAAGTAAACTTTTAAAAATACTAAAACTTTAATATTCATTTCTAATCACAAGTAAGTTTATAAAAATTACATAAATAATTTTCCTTTTTGTATCAAAACATATTTAATTTTTGTTTTTAAAACTATAATAAATAATGACCTTGTAAAATAACAATGTTACAAGTGATGTATTTTTAGTTAAAGTTGTCTGCCATCTTTCAAATTCAAAACACAATGCCAATCTGCTATTCCTTTATAGCAAGTCATGAAATAAGTGAATTAAAATTATTCTACATTTTTATTAGAGATCTATGTTTGAAAAATGTCTATTATTCCCAGTCAAACTAGGACTTGAATGTCATTATACCTGTCGAAAATCAGCTTAGCAACCCCTTAAACTATGGACTTGACACTAATAACAATCATTTTGGACATTTTTTATTTTCATGGAACACTGTACACATGTGAAAAGATTTTGCAAGGAGTGAATGTTTTCCACATATTTTCTTCGACTAATATTCTCATTGTCATACTCACATGATCAGAAGATAGGAAAATTTATCTCCAGGATATCAGCCAAATTACTTGAAAGGCTTTATTTATATTAGGAAGTTAGAAGGAAAAATAATGATAATGTCAAATCATACCACTATATAGTAATAATAATAATAATAATAATAATAATAATAATAATAATCTTCTTGTATCTTGTAAGCCCATGTTTTCCCTTAACAGAGATTTAGGTCCTCTCCCCCTACAGGGAAGAATTTGAACCATACTAATTTAGTTACACTTGTTTTTCGTATAGATGTCATTTGAGTGGTCCGTGATCAGCGTTCCGCCTCATACTGACATCAAGGAAACCAAGATAGTATTAGGACGGAAAAATTCGGTAAATTTTGCTTAGAGGCCTTTTCATTCAGGCTTAAGGATCTTTTACAAGCCTGAAAATCTTCAGACTCGGGACCCACGGCTTAAAGTCACTCCCGGAGGACTTGCTCCTTGGATTTTTCCATCCTCAAAAAAATCCATCGACCCTGGCCAGGTTTGAACCTGCGACCCTCGGGACCAGAGGCAAGGAGCATAACCACTAGTCCACCACAATAATAATAATAATAATGGGCAGGACATGTTGCACGAATGTGGAATGAAAGACGTGCATGGAAGATTCTTGTAGGAAAACCAGAGGGAAAATGCCCAGTTGGTAGACCAAGAATGAGGTGGGAGAATAGCATTAACTATGATTTGAGGGAAGTAGATTATATAGGGGATGATTGGAAAACATTGGCTCAGGATAGGGATATATGGAGAGCTTATGTCCGTATGGCCATGAACCTATGGGTTTGATAGTGCCAGTGAGTTAGTTAGTTAGTTAGTTAATAATAATAATAATAATAATAATAAAAGTGTTACTAACAATAAGTTCTCCATTCATCTTAGCCTGGTTTCGCTGCTGAATAGCTCCATCAGATTCTGCATTATTGTACTCTAGTGTAACATTAGATGGTTCTGAGCCACAGTGCTGCAATGCTGATGCGGGTGGTTGAACACCTGCCAACTGGCAACACTGTACTGGATCTTTCATCCATTTCTCTAAAAGTGCCTCCCGAGACCATTCTAAAAATTTCAATTACATCATTATTACTACACACAATTTAAAAATAAATATTTGTACATAATTACATCTTCGTTAACTCGATGGCATGACAGGCCTTGAAGGTCCTTGGTCGACCAGCCACATACGCATGTATTAATTATAAAGGTGGAAGGTCGACCAGCCAGTATAAGAGTGTCATGTGGTCAGCATGTCAGGTTCCCCAGCCATTATAGCTGATTTTCTCAACCTGGAGCCGCTACTTATTGTAGCTACACAAATTCCTCATGATACTGGGTGGGCACTAGTTCCATGTACTGGCTAAAATTCCATAAGAAAGTTTCTCCTACCTCGAGGACTCAAACCAGCACAGGTTTCATAACTTTGCATCAAGGCTTGATGCCTTAAACCACTCAGCTCTGGCACGGGATTATATCTTTATTTAAAAAGGTAAAGTAATCCCACTACAGGTCTTAGCAGGTCCTTGGGGTAGTAGGAGGTTAAGGCTCCCACTTTTCTACACAATTGGCACTTGATGTCAGGTGGGTTGTCAGTCCTGCATGATGGCCTCCTTTACTCCCAGAACAAATGCCTGGTACTCATTTTCATTAGAGGTTGAGTTCATCCCAGGGTCATGATACAGACAGAAAGTTGGCAACACTTTAAAAATCCTGACCCTTGGGGACTCAAACCCCTTGACCTTCTGGCTCGTTGTGTGCTGTCTTAATCAAATATGCCACAGTGTGGCTCCTATCTTTAATACCACACACAATTGTCAAAAAAATAATATTTGCACTTATACATTTTCAGTGAATTGACAAATATTAACCCATCAGAATACAATTTTTATTTTGAAATGTTAACCCACAAATATGATTAATTTTCATTCATTTTGGCTACTCATTGAACAGTTACAGGAATGACTGTACATTTTACTTCATACTAGTATCTTTGCTCCAATTAAAAAAGAAACAACAAATGCCATCTATCAAGGAATTTTTTTAAATAATCGGAGAACATTTTTTTAAACAGCTCACCTCATAGAATTAATGTATTTCATGATACTGTGGTTTCAAATGCAATCGTGTTCATCCTCAGCCATAACTCTGACTGATGAAATTCTTTGACCATCAACTCTTCTATTGTCACCATCTTCAGCACTGCCATCTATGGTTGAATTTATGAACTTTGAAATCAAATTTATTTCATTAGGAATATCAAAATTCATTGATCTATCTTTATTTTTCTCCTAAACTATCAATTCTAAAGGTTTATCCACTTTCAAAAAAAATTTCAAAAAGTTTAATATAAGACTGGCACCGAAGAATAATACAGCCTTAATAGGATAATTAAAACCAATAAAAATGAAAAAATTGAAGAAGAAAACAAATTAGGAATTTATAGATCAAATGCAGGGATTATGACAAAATTTATATAGGAAAAACAAAAATAAATTTGAAAACAAGGGCAAAAGAACATCTTAGAAATGTCAAAAATGGAGAAGTGGAAAAGTCAGTAGTAGCTGCTCATGCTTGGTCCGAAAAACATCTAATTGAATCAAAAGCTAGTCTAATTAAAATACAAATAAACAAAAGGAATTCACGGTTTGGGAAAAAATCCACATTCAGAAAAACTTATGAACTTCGAAATTCCCGTGAATCCTGGCCTGATCCAGAGGTTTATCGGTCCACCAACAGAGGGAAGAAGAAGTGGTTCTTCTGATCGACATATCATCAGTTGTCAAGTTGGTACTGAAGATGGGACCACTATGGTCTTGAAATCGTGATCTACTTAGAAGATTAGTATGAGGACAGGTATGAAACATTTGATTTTATCTTGACTTAGGCTTTCACGGCCAGAGTTACTATGATGTTCTTGTAGAAGATTTTCGGGCTGTTGGCCGTGGTCTTGAGGCTTGTAGTTCCCCAACGTTTCGCCAGAGACTGCGTCCAGCATCCTCAAGGGTTGTCTTGAGACTGGCAATTTTGTCGACTATCTACTATATTTATACAGTTATCCGCGACGTGTTCTCTGCACGGATAAATGTATAAATAGAGCAGGTAGTCGACAAAATTGCCAGTCTCAAGACAACCCTTGAGGATGCCGGACGCAGTCTCTGGCGAAACGTTGGGAACTACAAGCCTCAAGACCACGGCCAACAGCCCGGAAATCTTCTACAAGATCATCATTTGATTTTATCGTTTATCCACTTGTTTAAAAGTTTGCTTCTCTTCCAATTTTATGATGTTCTAATAAAAATCTGCAATTGCTGCCCATAGTTTATTAGAACATCATAAAATTGGAAGAGAAACAAAACTTTTAAAAACAAGTGGATAAACTTTTAGAATTGACAGTTTGGGAGAAGATATACATTCAGAAAAATAAAGATAGATCAATGAATTTTGATATTCCTAACAAAATTAATTTGATTTAGAAGTTCATAAATTCAACCATAGATGGCAGCGCTAAAGATGATGACAATAGAAGAGTTGACAGCCGAAGAATTTCATCAGTCAGAGTTATGGCTGAGGATGAACATGATTGCATTTGAAACCGTGGTATCGTGAAAAACATGAATTCTATGAGGTAAGTTTTTTAAAAAATGTTCTCAGATGAGTTTCATGATTATACCCCATAATGTTTACTTCCCCAACATTAATTTAATATTATCAAGAAATTATCTTAACTATTAGAAGTATTGTCGGTAATGAAGCACACTATTAAAATGCATATTACAATTAGCTCTCTTATGACACGAGTATGCATCATTCTATTACAATGGGTTAATTTCATGTAGTAAAGTACTTAAATAAAAACAAAAAATAATTTGAATTAAATAAGTACTTACAGGGCGGATAGAAGGTAACGCACAATCAATTTTTTTCTGCCTTGGTTATTGCAGCCTATAATGTTGAAATTTCACAGAGATATAGTTTGAAGTTTTTCACTACAGATGGTACTTTTTTCTCAGGTGCACCTCTTGCGAGAGAAGCTTGAACTATGCAACAAAGATGGCGCGCATGCTAACAGTCGTCTACCTGTGAGGAACAGAGAAGTGTTGTTCGATTTTTGTGGGCCAAAGGCATAAACCCAGTGAAATTCACAGGGACATGCGTGGCGTGTATGGGGATGATTGTATGGACCGTAGCAATGTCTTCCGTAAAGTTAGTGCTCGCTGGGCGCCTAAGAACCTGACAGAGACGGACCACAAGGGCCAGCGAATGATGGCAAGCTTGGACCACTTAACGCTGTACAACCGCACAAGGACATGACTTTCTGGAGGAATCGTCACAGGTTATGAGTCGTGGGCGTACCACTACACGCCCGAAACAAAGCAGGCATTCAGCAATGCGCAGATGGCTACACTCCAACCAAACAGACTTCCATTGAACAGCGGCATATTGAAACTGGTACACGATGGGAAAAATGTGTTTGAGTAAAGTTGTTGACTATGTCGAAAAGTAGGGTAAAAGAATGTAAGTTTCATTTTTGATTTTTTCCCTTTTTTTTACTATTAAACTTTTAAAAAAAAAAATTATTGTGCGTTACTTTCCAATCCGATCCGCCCCTCACAGGTGGACGACTGTAGCATGCACGCCCATCCTTTGTTGCATATTTTTCAAGCTTCTCCTCGCAAGAGGTGCACCTGAGAAAAAAATTACCATCTGTAGTGAAAACTTCAACTATATCTCTGTGAAATTTCATTAACATTCTACCTGCAATACCAAGGGCCAAAAAAAAATTATTGGTGCGTTACTTTCCGATCCGCCCTCGTATTTTTAATAAAGTGCTTACAGTTATACTAACATTTATCATATTACAAACCCCATTGAATAGTGTAAGCCATAGTGTAATCGGTTAAGGCAATACGCTACAAACCAGAAGGTTACAGTTTTGATTTCCAATTCCATCCATAGTAATTCTCGCCCAAAGCAGGTCCTTCACTGCAATCAATAGCATTTTTCATGCTATACTTGCAGCTTTAACTAGGGAATTGTGTAGGTGTGGTTAGCTTCCCGTTGCTTTCCACACCAGTGAAGAATGTATGATATGATGATGATAATGATAAGGATGATCATGATGATGATGGCCATATGATTTCGGGGACCGTTTGTGGCCTTAAAGTTTTCCTGACATTTGTCTTACAGGTGAGGAAAAACCCTCCGATAAAAAAACCTCACCCCACAAAAACTGTCCCAACTGGGGATCGAACCCGGGCCTGCTGCGTGACAAAGGCAGCACGCTACCCCCTACCTCGAGACCCACAGCAGTGGACGATTTCCAATTGGGTCAGAATTTTTAAACTGGCCTAAACTTTTGTTGAGCAGCAACATGACTCTGGGGTCAATTCAGCCTCTAATAAAAATAAGTAAAAAGACTGTTTTGAGGGCACAGGCAGCTATCATGCAGTGCTGACAACTCAGTTAACATTTTTTGGCTGTCGAAAACTTATAGATCTTCTGGAAGTAGATCTTCTCCTCAAAATGGTGAGTTCTTTTAAAACAGTTGAAAATACAAAAGAACTCTCGCCATTTGGAAGAAGATTTATATTTAGAAGATCAAAAATACGATTATAAATTTTGAAATTCCAGAAAAAAAACCTTTGATTTGAAGTTATTCAGTCAGCCAAAAGATTGTTTGGAAACAGTCAAAAATATCATGCTCAGTATGGTAAAAATATAGAACTTTTTTAATGATAAGGAAAGTATAATCACAATAAAGGTAACCAATAGACATTTCCCAAAAATCTAAAGGATAAATATATAATCTTTTACAGACGAGAAAACTAGAATATTTCCATACACAAACTGTTATAAATCAGGTTGTACATTGTTAAAAAGTTATACTATCCTTTTTTGAAAATATTAAAACTCACTTTCCATCCTCATCCATAGTAATTCTGCTGCCAAAGGCAGGTCCTTCACTACAATCATAGTCAATTTTCATGCTATGCTTGCAGCTTTACTAGGGAATGTTGTAGGTGTGGTAGCTCTTCCCATTGCTTTCCACACACCGGTGAAGGATGATGATGACGATGATGGTAATGATAAAGCGGATGATTATGATGATGATGGCTATATCATTTCGGGGACCGTTTGGGCCTTAAAGTTTTCCTGACATTTGTCTTACAGGTGAGGAAAAACCACGATAAAAACCTCACCTCACCAGAAAACTGTCCCCGACCGGGGATCGAACCCGGGCCCGCTGCATTACAAGGCAGCATGCTACCTCGAGACACCACAGCGGTGGACTAAACACTCACTTTAATTGAGGGAAATTTGTTTTTTGACTCAATTAAAATTTTGTAACCACAGCATTAACATCACAAAAACCATTAACAGAAGCAATTATGGACATTAATGGGATAATAATAAATGCCCAATAAATGTTTTTTATTTAAAAATAATGCTCAAAATCATGGGGAAAAATATATAATTGTATTGTTAACTACTATAAAGAGAAACTGACCATTGTCTCGTAGCAAGGCTTCGGCAGTGAATAAAGGTATGTGTCAGCATATCTGAAGTTTCTACTAACAGCAGCTGGGTCCTTTTGCTTCCTGTAAGTCCTGAGTTCTTAAGCCCACTGTACACTTTCTTCCTGCTCGCTGGTCCATATAATTCAGCTTCATTTATAGTATCACTACTATCAGCCTATTAAAACATAAAATTAAATTAATTTTTCAGTTGCATCCAACAGAATTTCAAATTTCAACAATTTTTGCAGTAAATCCAGATTTAAAATATCTTATACAATTTTTTCTTTCCTTTTGGCTTTGATGTTTAATACACTATGATTGATCTTAGAAACTGAAAAGCAAAACTAACACCCATTGGCACTATTAAACCGAGGATTTCATGGCTGCGCAAAACATGAGATACGCATCTTTTCTTACCATGAAAATAATATTTTTCAATCATTCCTTGTATAATTTCACCTTCTTCAAATCATTCTTAATGTTATTTCTCCCACTTCATTCTTATTCTACCTAATGGATTTTTTCTCTCCTGTTTTTTTTTTGCAAAAAGTCTGTATCCCATATAAATAAATAAGCCGAGTCCGTTGTCATCTTACCTCATATGGACTGTTTTCTGTTTGGATATGTTTCAGAATATCTTTGCTCTAATCGTCAGCCTGTACAGACTGATGATCTTTAAGTTGTCAGCCCTATATGTCAACACCAGCTCCCTCTTTTTGTGGTCCAAGAAACTTGAGTGTTAAATCTCTCTCCCCCAGGAATTTCAAAATTCACAATTCTCTCCTTATTCTTCTGCATGTCGATTTTTTTTTTTCCAATATGGTGAGTCCATTTGTGTTTTTCTATTTTAATAATTTGGTGTTTATAAATCGATTTTAATGTTTTGTCTGACGCAAATGTGAGCAGCTATTGTAGACTTTTTTTACTTTTCCTTTTTTACATTTCTTATGTGTTCCTTAGTTCTAATAGTTTACATTTCTCTTTGTTTTTCCCTAAGTATATCTTATCACAATTTGCACACATTATTTGGTATATTCCTGATTTTTTTTGCCTTCAATCAATCTTTTCATTTTTGTTGGTTTTTATTAATCCAGTAAGGAAGCTCCTGCCATCGATCTTTTTCAAAAGAGGAAGTGGAGGCTTAGAGAAATTTCTGGAACAGTGATCTAGATGCATCAATGACCTGCATGGGTCTTTCGACTCGCACGTCAGTGACTCATGAATCTATTTCTACCAATGCGAGATCACTATTCTTGCGTCACTCATGAAATTCAAACGCTGTTATTATGATGTGGTCATAACATAATCAAGAGAACTGAAAGCACAGAATATCTAAAAATAAAAAACCAAAAACACAAAACCCCTTACCATGCTAGAACATTTCAAAAGACACATAAAATTGTATAACAATTAATATATCACATGCCAGATTGCAAAATTGCTGTTGACTAGTATTATTATTAACTCTTGACTTATACAGTCAATAAAAATCCAAATTCTCAATTTAATTTTAAAAATGTTTCAATAGCGACACTATCATTATCCCTGTTATTATTAATTATAATATCACTATTGAAAAACATTGACTCTTTTAAATGTTTAATTTGGTGAATTTGGGTTTTTTATTGACTATGTACAGGGCAAGTCAAAATGTTGTGCAGGTTTTCAGAAATGTATTATGTGAAATGTAATGAACATATAATATTGTGAGACATATTGTATGAAAGGTAAACTCTCAAAGTTTTTTTTTAATATTCACAGATGTTCTATGTGAGCGCCTTTTGTTACACGACAGATGTCAAGCCGATATTCAATCTCCTGCCAAACTTTCTGTAGCAGTCCGCGGTCGATATCAGCAATGGCTGCTGTGATGCAAGGGGGTTACCAGTTCCCCAAATCCTTACATTGTGTCTATTCACTTTTCCTGAAAGGTGGAAAGTCGCTTCATCACTGTAAACTACCCTCTCATGGAACTCATTCTCTTCCATTAATGCGAGAAAATTAACACAGAAGGACGCTCGCAAAGCATAATCGGCGGGTTTTAAGGCTTGAACCAGTTGCAAGTGGTAGGGTTTCATCTGTAAACGTTTCCGGAGAATCCGCCATATACAGTTTTTTGTGGTAGTTGAAGTTCTGTCGCTCCCCAGTAGGTGGATTTCTGTGGACTCCGCACGAAGCATGTGCGAACGCGTTCGACTGTCTCTTCACTCGTCGACGGACGGCCAGTCGATTTTCGTTTACAGATACAGCCTGAATCCCTAAATTGTGTGTACCACTTACAAATGGATCTCCCATCCGGCGGGTCTTTATCGTATCTGGTACGGAAATGTCGTTGAACACTAGTCACAGAGTTGTTTACATGGTAATCAAGCACACAGAAGGACTTCTGATCCCCAGTCAACGCCATTTTCCTTTACTGCTCTGCTGTGACATCTTGCGGGTGAACGCGGAACTTTAGAAGTGGACAACTAAACTTTGAGAGTTTACCTTTCATACAATATGTCTCACGATATTATATGTTCATTACATTTCACATAATAAATTTCTGAAAACCTGCACAACATTTTGACTTGCCCTGTATAATAGAATCGTAGATTATATTTTAAATTAGAGCAATAAACTAATTCCTTTGAAAATTAAAACTAAAGGAGAATATTTCTTCTACTTTTGATATAGCTGTGCCTGTGGAAGCATTTGTTAACTACAAAAGGAATGTTTTGTGTGTGTGTGTTCTATTGTCACGTACTGATTGCACTTGTCGTGCTTTGCCTTCCAAACTCAGATGGTTTTTACTGTATATGCTCTATTTTCAATTTTAGCAATGATATATAATCATATATGTCCAGAGAGGAATGTAGGATAAGTGTATGCATGGGTTGTGTGCTGAGGGATTACGATTAGAGAAGGGGGAGCTCTGTTCCTATCAAAAAGTATCAATGGGCTCACCAAGTTTAGTAACTCCATCAATCACTATCAATAGTACCATATATAATGCAGAGGTATTTGAAATTAAAACTATGTTATGTAGTGACCAATCTAGTGATTCTAAATTGTAATCCTCCAAGATTTGAGATTGAAAATTTTACCAATCTCATGGTCTTGTGATCATAGGTTCTGAGTTCATTAATGAGGCCCTGGGTTTGGTTCTCGCTAAAATCACAGGGATTTTCCTTAAAGTAGTCCCCCATGATTTGGAATTTAGATTAAGTTTAGGTTTAAGGACTCTCCTGGTGCTTCGTTATCATTCAATCATCGGGATAACATAATTCTGCCTTCTAAGCATCCCAATCTAAGAAGTGGGTTACAATTCTTCCAATGCTATGGGAGACTCAGAAATGTCATAAGACAACCTGGTGGCATTGGAGAGGAAAAGAAGTCCAACCTTGATGGATTGATGGATATTGAACCCAGACCTGCTAGTCGGGAATTTATGTGGCAGACACTACAGTGGTATTGAACTATTATAGGAAATATCACTATGAGGTTTAATTTAAAATTAAAAATAAAATTCTTTTTACCTCATCTCATATCCTATCCCAAAATTAGACCAGTTTTGTAACCTTAGTGATTACATCTCCAGTAATTTACACAACTGATATTCTGTCGTCTGGGAACATTGCTTCTTACTCCATTTGTTGGTGGACCGATGAACCACCCAATCAAATCAACTTCCCCAGGAATTTCAAATTCATTAATTTTTCTTTCATAGTCTTTTAAACGTGGATTTTTTTCCAAAACTGTGAGCTCCTTAGATTTTTCTATTTGTTTTATTAAACTAATCTTTCTTTAAATTTGATGTTTTTCTGACCAAGCATGAGCAGCTATTGCTGATTTTTCCAATTTCCCATTTTTATATAGGAAAAACAAAAAGAAATTTGAAAATCAGAGCAAATGTTTAAAATGGGAAATTGGAAAAAATCAGCAGTAGCGGTCCAGGTTGGTCAGAAAAAACATCAAATTGAAAGAAAGGCTAGTTTAATTAAAGAAATATAGAAAACCTAAGAAGCTCATAGTTTGGGAAAAAAATCCACATTCAAAAAACTAAGAAAAGAAAATTAATGAATTTTGAAATTCCCAGGGAAGTTGATTTGATTGGGAGATTCATCAGTCCACCTACGGATGGAGCAAGAAGCAGTGTTCCTGGATGACAGAACATTGGTCATGTAATTACTGAAGATTTTATTTTATTTATTTTTTTTTTTACCCGATTTCGAGGTTTTTCAGTCTGCCAACAGAGGGAGCAAAAGATGGCTCTTGAAGACGACAGAACAACGGTTGTGGGAATACTGAGGATGGAACTGAAGTGTAAAGTTCCAAAACTAGTCTGAATTAAAAAAGAATAAAAATATGAGATGAGTGATAAAATTTTACCTAAATGAATATACCTCATAGTGTGAATTCCTAAAATAAGTAATTACTGAAGATCTTAACCACTAAGGTTATGAAAGCAGTATAATTAGAAGACAGGATATGAGGTGAGGTAAAAAGAATATTATTATAAATTTTACTACAATGGTAGTTCCTATATGAATTCTGAATGTTGCAGAAATTATTCATGTTTAATAAAATAATATTTAATTTTAGAAGTGATATTTTGAGGTTATTTTAATTATATTATTTTTAGTCTGATCATCTTACCTCAATATTAATATTGATTTGTTCTTGGACATGTTTCAAAACAATTCTGTTTTATCGTCAGCTTGTCCAGACTGGTTTGATTTATGTTGCATAACCTGGATGTTGATGTCAGCTCCATCCTGTGATTGGCCAAAGAACCTCCAAAAGGTCACCAGGGCGTGCAACATAATGCAACATAAATCAAACCAGTCTGGACAAGCTGACGATAAAACAGAATTGTTTTGAAACATGTCCAAGAACAAATCAACATTAATATTGAGGTAAGATGATCAGACTAAAAATAATATAATTAATAAAATAAATTTGTGTTTCAACAATTCTCCAATAAATAATTGTAAACCATTAAAAAATCATAAGAATGAATATTTGTAATGAAGTTCATTCTACAGATCTACTTACAAAGACCATCCTGGACTCCAAGAGCTGTGCAATGTCATGGTGATTGCTTCTCATAGCCATATCACAAGGTGTAAACTTATCATGATTCTCAATGAAGAGAGGTGAGCCATGATTCAGAAGCAGTTCCACGCAGCGTTTCAAGCCCGACGTAGCAGCACAGTGCAGTGCAGTGTTGCCTTTCTATCACCCAGCAATCAAACATTCACCAATTGTGAAAATAACTGTGAGCTATGTGTTTATGTCGAGATTTAAGTGCAATATTATAACCTTCATATCTTTCAATTACACACCTAAAAACTTAATAATTTTATTCATTTCAAAACCACTAAGAATTAAACAGTACGTAGAATATAAATTATTTACACAATTGTAACTGCTAAGAGATTTTTAACTTATTAAAACAGGATGAGATAAGACAGAAGTGATCTGTAAAGAAAAATGGCCACATTATAAGAAATGTATGCTAACAGATTCAGATACTAACAAGTCAATTTCATTAACTTTTTAAGAATTAACACTATGAGATATTTAACTTTTATCAGAGATTTTTTTTTTCAATAGGACCTAAAGTATATCATCATCATCTGCATTCATGGATTAGGTCTGTTGACCCTAAAGTATATATAGGAAAAACTAAAAGGAATTTGGAAACTCATACTAAAGAACATTAAAAATATCAAAAATTGTGAAATTGAAAAATCTGCAATTGCTGCACATAATTTACTAGAACATCATAAAATTGGAAGAGAAACAAAACTTTTAAAACAATTAGATAAACCTTTAGAATTGACAGTTTGGGAGAAAGATATACATTCAGAAGAATAAATATAGATAGATGATGTTAATATTATTCGTTTTTAAACACCTTAATGATGGACAAATTATATTTGAAAAGAAAAATATACGCCTAGACTGGGGTTTGAACCCAGGACCTTTGACTTTCTATGTCAATGCTCTTCCATCTGAGATGACATAGAAAGTCAAAGGTCCTGGGTTCAAACCCCAGTCCAGGCGTATATTTTTCTTTTCAAATATAATAGATAGATGAACTTTGATATTTCCAACGAACAAAATTTAATTTTAGAGTTTATAAATTCAACCATACATGGAAGCACAGATGATGTTGACAATAGAGAAATTAATGGGAGAAGAATTTCATCAGTCGGAATTGTGACAGATGATGGATGAGATGTCATCTGAAACCATGGTCTCGTGAAAAGCACGAAGTTTATGAGGTGAGTTTTTCAAAAATTTTCTCCGATAAATGTTAAATGATTATTATCTCATAATGTTTACTTCTCAACATTAATTTTAAATAGATACTATGAGGTATTATTATTTATTTAAGAAAAATTGCACCACCTCACCTCATATTGTTCTTCTTATTAGACCAGTTTCGGGACCTAATTAGATTTTATCTTCAGTACTTTCATGACCGTTGTAATAGAAGAATAAAATAAATAGGGGGTTTATTAGATTAAATTCAGTAAATGTGATAAAGTCTATAAAGGGAAAAGAAAGAGAAATTTAAAAACCAGAGTTCAAGAACATCTCAAGAATGTCAAAAATGGGGAAGTAGAAAAACTGCAATTGCCACCCATACATGGTCAGAAAAACATCAAATCGAAAGAAAGGCTAAATTAATTAAATAAATAGAAAAACCTAGAGTACTCATGGTTTGGGGAAAAAATTTACAATTAAAAAAAACGAAAAGGAGAGTATTAATATTTAATAAAAGGAGAGATTAATGAATTTGAAATTCCTGGGGAAAGTGATTTGATTTCGAGGTTCTTCAGTCTACCAACAGAGGGAGTAGGAGGCAACTCTTCAAGACAATATAACAACAGTCATGAAAGTACTGAGGGTGGAACCTAATCAGGCCCTGAAACCGGTCTAATAAGGAGAAGGATATGAGGTGAGGTAATACAATTTTTCTTAAATAAATGAATATGAAATTAAAAGTAGAAGTGTACTTTGTAATAGATTAATTTCAAATCTCATTGGGCCCCTGGGAAACCTGACTATATTTTTCAAATATGATGTTTTTGATATCATTAAGAATTGAAGAGATTTTTTATAACTGTTAATTCCAATAGATTTTTTCAATGAAAATTCTGATTTGTAGAAATTTATTTATGATGGTCATAATGTAATTTTAGTTTAATGCAATTTTTAGTTATGATACAGCACTTTATCTCATTAAAAGCAGACATTCAAAATAGTTTTCAAAGCAGAATTGTTATTATAATAAATAATAAGCATTAGTAATAATTAGGGAATGGGTTTTTACATTTTTTTTTTTTTTGCATATAGACAGAACTTTAAAGTAATACAGACACTCCAAGTCAGAACACTATAATCAGATAATCAGTACACAAAATTGTTAATAATTAAATGAATCGTGATTTTTTCTTACCTCATACATCTATGTTTCTTTAAACACAGCACTGCAGTATCGGCGACACTTTGTTGTCGTCAGCTGTTTTCACGACTGTCAATTTTTTCTCCTTTTTGCCGGTAATTATCTAGAATTATCTTGAAGAGGAATTCCTTCAAAAGAACACCAGATGGCAGTCTAGATAATTACCGGCAAAAAGGAGAAAAAATTGACAGTCGTGAAAACAGCTGACGATGACAACAAAGTGTCGCCGATACTGCAGTGCTGTGTTTAAAGAAACATAGATGTATGAGGTAAGAAAAAATCACGATTCATTTAATTATTATTAATTGAACCTCATAATGTTAAAAATTCCCAAATTTAATATATAAACACAAAATTGTATTTCACATAAATTATTTCTTTTGTTCTAATTTTTAAATTAATCTAATATGTAAATTAATGAGTCATTTTTTTAACATCTTACCTCATATTTTATGTTTCTTCAAACATGGGAACTAGTTTTCGATAGAAGGATCTCTCTCGAAAACTAGTTCCCGTGTTTGAAGAAACATAAAATATGAGGTAAGATGTTAAAAAATGACTCATTAATTTATGAATTAAGAACCTCATAATGTTATTTCCCACATTTAACTATGAATAATCTAATATGCTTACAGTTTTCATATTAATAAAGGCACAATGTGTATGATTCCTTTCTTAAATGTATTTCGTTGTGTTGTGACCTTCACTCCACGTGCTAGCTTGAAGGGGAACCCCTTATTTCTGATGAGGTAATGTAATTCAATTGTCAGCATCTTGTAAGTCAGTCAGAGTCAGTCATTTGTCTTGATTACATCAGACTATTAAATAGTACCAATATATTAAGTGAAATGATTGGTGATGTAAAGCAGAAAATACAGCCAAGTATTTATTCTCATATGCAGCAATATGTTGCTGAATTTAGTAGAATTTTTACAAGTAATGGAAAGACTATTCTGTCAAAAATGTGGAAAATTTCATACTATGCATAAAAGTACTAAGTTTTGGAAGGGCAAGTTAACATTGGTGAAATTGAAAATGTGTGGGCCAGTGACAATTCTTTGATGAAATATGCAAGACTATCTTCTTGTGATGTTGAACAGTCCTTCTCTCAGTATCATGCATGTTCTGAAATAACTGACATTGGTTTTTGATGGAAAACTTGGAGAAAGTTTTGATTTTTCACTGCAACAGCAAGCTTTTTTTGAACACTCGACTGTCTCAACATGATTGGTGGGTGATTTTTATAACTTTTTAAATATTGAAACAAAATATATATTTTTTTAATTTTTATACATATTTACCATTTTTTTACAACATTAAAAATTAAATATTTTATAGTTTTTTAATATATAAAAATCCATTCCCTAGTAATGATCTTATAATCCTAAGTGAACAGATATACATATATGGTACTTACAAAAAACTATAGAAATACATGTAAAATACATTGCCACAAACTTTGAAGTTTGAGCATTAATATCCTCAGGAGATGAAAAATAAGCAAATAGGATAACTTATAGATTTTTAAAAATGTACAGAACATTAAATACAGTTTTTGCACTGAATGTTAATTTTTAAACGTATAATTTAAATTTTGAAATGAGACTTCCGAGTACTACATTACTTTTAGCAAAGCACTTATATGCATTATAGTGACCCCTGTAGTATAGTGGTTAAGTCACTACGCTGCAAGCCGGAAGGTTGAGGGTTCGAGTCCCAGTGGGGGTCAGGATTTTTAAACTGACCAAAACCTTCTGGTAACATTATGGCCCTACGGTGGACTCAGCCTCTGCGGAAATGAATACCACATGCTTGTTTGGGGATAAAGACAGCTGTCACACAGGGCTGACAACCTGGCTGACATAAAGTGCCAATTGTCTAGAAAAAGTAGGAGCCTTAACCTCCTACACCCCAAGGGCCTCCTGAGGCCCAAAGTGGGATCACTTTACTTTACTTTTACTTATATGCATTATAGTGACTCATATTTCTGCGGTGTTACATTTTTTAATGTATGTAGTAATTTTGAAATCTTCTTCTTCTTCTTCCTTCCAAGTATTAGGCCAAGGCCTGTTACGATCCTATAGAAAATTTTCCCTCCAGCGTTTCACAGGACGGCCCAGTGATCTTCGTCCTCTTGGTATATAATTATAAATAGCTTTGGGGATCCGATTTGAACTCATTCTTTCAAGATGGTGTTTCCAATTTAGTTGGTACTGTTTAATATATTCCAAAATTGGTGTAGTCTTCAATTCTTTTAAGATATCGGTGTTCCTTTTCCGATCCCATCTGTGTAACCCGCTGTTCTGAGCATGAATCTCATTTCACAAGCCGTTATTCTGCTTTCATGTTGTTTTCTTAGTGTCCATGCTTCACTACCATAGGTCAACACTGGTCTAGCCAAAGTGTTATATAAACGCAATCTGGTGTTTTTTTTGTACAAGGGATGGTTTCATAACTTGATTAATAATTCCTAAACTTTTATTATAACTAGTAACTTTTTCAGGGATATCCTTTTCATCCCAGATAGAGAGATAATATCCAAGATATTTAAATTGATTAGATCTCTCTAAAATTTTATTCGGAGACAGATTTTACTTTGTATGGGGTCCTTCCCATGAAATGCCATAATTTTAGTTTTGTTAATTGATATTTCCATATTAAATTTGGCACCTATTTTTTGTAAATTATAAATTGATCGTTGCAAATCATTTTCGGAAAGTGCCAGAAGAGCTAAATCGTCTGCAAAAAGAATAGCATCGAGTTTGAGGTTCCTATTGATGGGTATATATCCTCGTTGTGTTTTCCTCCATTCATTTATTAATTTATTCATGTATATAATGAAAAGCACCGGTGAAAGTCCACATCCTGTCTTACTCCAGTGTTGATCTTTTCCCAAGAAGATAATTTGCCATCTTGTTTAACAGAGATTTCATTATCTTATACATGTTGAAGATATTAGTAATATATTGTTGTGGAACGTTATCATCAGCTAAAATTTGTAGTAATATATTTCTGTCTACTTTGTCAAAAGCCTTTATAAAGTCAACGAAGGCGATATGAGTTTCTATATTGAATTCCTTGTGCTTTTCTAATAGTAGTTTTAGAGTAAAGAATCCATCTGTACAAGATCTACCCTTTCTGAATCCATTCTGCTCTTCTCCAATTATATTTTCATAAATTTTCCTCAATTTATTCTTAACTATATTAGCATAAATTTATATCCAGAGTTCAACAAGCTAATTCCACGATAGTTATCTTTGATTTGGCGACTTCCTTTTTTGAAGATTGGTATTACAATGGATTTGTTCCATTTTTGTGTGGTGGTTCTTGTCCTTCCCATATCATATTAAGGAGAATAAGAAATCTGTCTAAAAAAATTTTTAGTTGAAAATTTAAATAATTCTTGATTAATGTGGTCTTCTCCGGGAGCTTTGTTACTTTTTAATGATTTAACAACATCAGTTAATTCATCTATAGAAATTTGTTCCAAAGCAGTGTTATTAGAGATTGGTATTTGTAATCGGAATAATTTTGAAATAAGAATTCATAATACTACTTTAACCCATTAACCTATTATCAATCCTATCAATTTTATGTTAAAACTACATTACTTTTAGCAAAGCACATAAAATGCTTTTGGCACTACTCTATGGGCTATAAGCATTAGCTTAATGCATTATAGTGATCTCTATTTCTATGGTGCAACAGTATAAAGGATCAAGCCTAAAAAAATTAAAACCGATTATATCATGATGGGAATACAGAAAAAATTCTAAATCCTTAATAATGGTATAAATATCGTAATTTTGGAGATAAATTAAAAAATGCTGGTCATACCATCACATCACATATCCAATTTTTAATTCCTATAAAAGTTACAATCTTAATTTTGATATAACGGTACCTAAATTAATATACATAACTAAGAAACCACCTGTAATGCAATAGTGTAAACACAAAAAATAAGAAATAAAAAATTCTGCCGGGAATTCTTAGTTTGTTTTTGCCACCGGAGTTAATGCATTATGGGAATAATAATAATAAATATCTTCATTATAGCTATCCTAAGAGCATGTATGTGTTTGTATCATATAGAATACAATTATTTCAAAAAAGTTTAATTATGTGTACATGGGGGGTCGTATTATTCCCTGAGCTAGGGTAAGAGAAGAAACGGGACAGATTTCAAAGTTTACACAAAAAGAAAAAACATCTAACTATAATAGAAATGCCACCCCATGTGACTACATGACATTTACAAATATATTTTAAAATATAACATGTGCGTTATAATAAATGATGGAACTCAAATATACTTAATATATTAGATAAATAAACAGTTAATTTATATTCTTCATCAATAAATTGAAATATAAATGTAAACTGTGAATTTTGATCTCATTGTCTAGATGAAAAATTTTCATGAAACAAAATTATTAGAAGGAAAAATAATTTTAGATTTAATATTCGTAGGAAATAACACTATGAGGTTTCTTTTAATTATCATGAGTTAGTTATTTTGACTCACCTCACATTGTCGATGCGACAAAACTATAGTCTGCAGAATATAAAAAAATATGAGGTGAGTCAAAGTAACTAACTCATAATAAATAATTTTAGATATTTAGTATCAAAGATTTAGTTAGGGATTCACATTATATTATTTTTAGTCTGATCATCTTACCTCAATATTAATGTTGAAATAACCTCAAAATATCACTTCCTAAAATTAAATATTGGGGGCACGCCATAGCGTAGTGGTTAAGGCACTCCGCTACAAGCCGGAACGTCGAGGGTTTGAGTCCCGGTGGGGTCAGGATTTTTAAACTGACCCAAGCCTTCTGGCGGCACTATGGCCCTGGGGTCGACTCAGCCTCTAATGGAAATGAGTACCAGATGTTTGTTCTAGAGTAAAGGCGGCCGTCACGCAGGGCTGACAACCCAGCTGACATCAAGTGCGATTGTTCAGAAAAGGTGGGAGCCTTAACCTCCCACTACCCCAAGGCCCTCCTGAGGCCTGTAGTGGGAACACTTTACAAAATTAAATATTAGGGATTCACATATTTTTTTATGTTTATTATTCTTTTAACACTACTTTTTTTAAGCTAGTAAAGCTTATATTTTCAATGTTTTTATTTTAAATTTGTCACTTACATTGAAGGACAAGTTTATATTTTAAGACAAAAAATGTATGCTTAAACTGGGATTTGAACCCAAGATCTCTGGTTTTCAATACCAGCTCTCTAAACCATTGAGCTATCTATGCATATCAATTTAGCGGGAAATTTTTCTCTTATACAATCCCATTAGCTCGAAGCCAAAAACCTTGTTTCTACACACCTTCTAGCTGCTTCTTATTCAAGAAGATATTTTAGTAGGATTTTAAACATTACTTTTATAATAATTAGGATATTTTGTCTGTACATTCTTACCTCTTATGATTGTTTTAGTTGAACATATGTTTCAAGGCTTCTGAGCCCCATCATCAGCAATTACAGGTGAATTTTCTCAAGTTGTCAGCCCTGATTCTAGATATTCAGTCTGTAATCACTAGAGACCGGATGTTAGGGAAAATGCCTATAGTTATTTATTGTAGATATTGTAAAAGTGATTTCAAATAAGTGTCCTGCGCCATAGCCGAGCGGTTAAGGTAGGAAGCCTTGGCGCAGAGCTAAGGGACTTGCACTGGTTCGAGTCTCCATGGGGGAAGAAATTTTCTCATGGTATTTCGGCCAGTATGGGACCGGTGCCCACCCAGCATCGTGAGGCAATTGGGTAGCAACAATAAGTAGCGGCTCCAGGTTGAGGAACCAGCTATAACGGTACATGTCATCCCTACACTGGCTGTTGATCATCTACCTCTGTGATTGACACATGTGGATGTGAAGGGCCAGCAGCCGGCTGGTAAAAGGGCAACCGCTGAAAAATGGAAAGACCCTCAATTGGAATCGGACTTCAAATAAGTTCTTACCAACAACCCTAGAGTTGTTTTCCATGAAGTTCGTTTTGCCTATAATTATTAATTAATTAAACTATGTTTTATTTGATTTTCATATTTATTACATAATTCAGTGACAGCTGTTTCGGTACACTGTACCTTCTTCAGACATGTTAACAAATTATGAATTGTGTTCCAACTGATCTAAGCAACAATACAACAATATTTATTTAATTTTTTTAATTTACAAAGGGGATTGCCTATAATTGCCTATTTCAGCTTATAATGCCTATAAATGCCTATTTGCAATTTTTTCTCGAAATTAACTCAGTATTTCAATTAAATCAATTTAAATGGACAAACTTCATGGTACAAATCATTTCATATAAGTTTTCAAGAGTTCTTTTTATAATTTCCCTTAGAATATTTTAGGATAAGAGTGGCAATAATCCAATAACCTAGCACGTAGATGGTTTTCCCCCTCAATGCACTCCTGTTAGGTAAATATTGTATTTTTCCACCTGAAGCATTCCCGTTAAGCGAAATAGCTCTATGCTATGTACCATTGTATTATGCTCCGGCTCTAAGGCTTGGAGAAAAGTTCTTTGCTTCTTTTCAATGCAAACATTGCTGAGTGACAAAGAGGGTAGATGGCTCAAGCTTTCTTTCTCTGTCTCACACCTGGTGCTGAAACCTTTAGGTGACTGGCAATATCATTTTTGATCTTGGTAACACTGAATTCAGTTTGCAGTCCTCATTCACAGAGAGGTGCTACAAAGACAAAGTGGTGCAGCAAGTGCATGTGGCTTTTTTTTTTTTTTACCTTTAGAACAGTTCTTTTTTAAGATACCTAAAGAGTGGACAACAGTAAAAGACAAACAGACCAATTTCGTGAAAGAATTTGGTGCAGAAATATTCTCAAGTGACAGTTCTGCTATTTTGTAAAATGGCAAAACAAATTCCAAAAGCATCTATTATATCTTCGCATGCTATTGATAGCATATGTTTATATTCTTAACGGAAGACTGTAAAAAGTTATGTTGTTGTCCATTTTTTTGTAAGAGCCTATTTTGAATTTTTAAGTGCCTATATTAATGATTTTTAGTGCCTTTTTGCCTGCCTATTTTGAATTTTTTAAGTGCCTAACATCTGGACTCTAGTAATCACTGACGATGGGGCTCAGAAGCCTTGAAACATATGTTCAACAAAAACAACCATAAGAGGTAAGAATGTGCAGACAAAATGTCTTAATTATTAAACAAATCTCTTAATGTTACTTCCTATTGTATTTAAAAATTACTTTTATAGCTAGTATAACTTATATTTTCAATGTTTATAACTCTCTCTACACTACTTTTTTAGCTAGTAAAGCTTATATTTTCAATATTTTTATTTTAAATTTGTCACATATTTTAACTCCCGTCAGTCTTTGATACCAAATATGTTTTTTATTGAGGTTAGGATAACCGCAGTATTAAATATGTTAAAGTTCCCGAAGAAGGCAATAACAATATTATTATATTTGTTTATGTAACTATATTCTTTCTCTGAAGAGATTGTAGAATACATTAGCTAGGTAAATTATTAATTGTATTCAATATGAAAACAGTCATGTTTAAAAGATATTTTTTTACTGTACATGATATGCAAATCAAGTTATATACAATGTATTTTAGCCTCTGTTTTCAAAATAAGCAGAAACAACTGTATATTTTACATCTCTCTGTGCAATAATCTATTTTTACATGCATTTATATAAACAAATTAAGTGCAAGCAGTGAAGAGAATAGCAAATGTTACCACATTCTAAGCAGTGAACAGCATTTATTTAACAGCAAGAATTTAAAGATTAAAACACAGGGACACTATTACAGATTAATACAATATTCTGTGTAAAAATCACCAATATTCATTATTTTTATAGCAGTATTATCTGGACATTGAAAAAAAAAAGTTCAGCTTAAATAAGTACTTTATTGAAAACTGAGTAATGACATTTTTTAACTTTTATAAGAAGGAATCACTATGAGGTTTAATTTGAGATTATATTAAAATGCTTCATACCACTCCTCATATCCAGTCTTCTAAGTA
>JASPKZ010000324.1:0-30392 GCA_030220185.1 Diploptera punctata
AGTGAGAAACACTTCAAATGTTCAGTTTGTAATAAGTCATTCTCCAGGAAGTTGACTCTTAATAGTCATTTACTTGTTCATAGTAATGAGAAACACTTTAAATGTTCGATTTGTAATAAGTCATTCTCCTGGAAGTCCAATCTTCATGCACATTTAGTTGTGCATAATAATGAGAAACACTTCAAATGTTCAGTTTGTAATAAGTCATTCTCCTGGAAGTCCACTCTTAATACACATTTACTTGTGCATAGTAATGAGAAACACTTCAAATGTTCAGTTAGTAATAAGTCATTTTCCCAGATTTTCCATCTTAATACACATTTACTTAAACATAATCACAAAGAAATGTATGTCTAAGTGCAATATCTTTTTAAAATATAATTTTCATTAGTTTAATACAAATTGCGGGCGGGGACTACTTCAGGGAACCCATGCCAAAGGCTCAAACACAGGGACATGTTCCTAGGAACATGGAATGTTAGGACTTTATACAATAGCGGGGCATTAGAGATATTAACGCAGGAATTGGATAAATCGCCCTTGGATATAGTCGCTTTACAGGAAGTTAGGTGGCCAGGAGAAGGTAATCAGGAAGCTTTGCATTATTCTATGGGGATGCAGAAAGACCTGCATTTGGAACGGGTTTTTTAGTCAGAAGGAGGATCCTCTCCGCTATCCGAGGTATTAAGTTTGTTAGTGATAGGATATCATACATAATTCTAAAGGATAAAAGACAAGATTTTATAATTGTAAAAGTACATGCCCCCACAGAAGATAAAGATGACAAGATCAAGGATGAGTTCTATGAAGAATTAGAATGCTTATTTGATAGCCTTTCACGATATCATATGAAAATTGTCTTAGGAGATTTTAATGCAAAAGTGGGGCGGGAAGATATATTCAAACCTACAATAGGAAAATTCAGTCTTCATGAAGATAGTAACGACAACGGGGTTAGATTAGTCACATTTGCCACATCAAAGAATCTCATTGTTAAGAGCACAACATTTCAGCATAAGGATATTCATAAATACACCTGGACGTCCCCAGATGGAGAAACTCGGAACCAGATAGATCATGTATTAGTGGATAAACGCTGGCACAGTAGCATCATTGATGTTAGATCAGTTAGAGGGACAGACTGCAATTCGGATCATCATCTGGTCAGAGTGAAAATCAGAAAACGGCTATCGCTTATGAGAGGAACAAACACTAAACATGATTTTGTAAAATTTGATTTAAAAAACTTGAAAATGATTAAATGCGGCAAGAATACCAAATCAAAATTGCTAATAGATTTGAGGTACTGGAATCTTCAGATGAAAATGTGGCAAACGAAGAAGAAACTGATATAAATAAAGAATGGGAGGCTATAAGAGATACTATTAAATTGTCAGCATCAGAAAGCATTGGTTGTTTAAAAAAGAGGCAAAAAAAGAATGGTTTGATGAGGAATGTGCCGCCATTGTAAAGAAAAGAAAGCTAGCTAGCAAAAATGAAATGGTTACACGAGCCAAATGAGGTAAATTTAGAGCAATTGGGTAGTGTTGGACGGGAAAACACCAAGTTACTAAAGAGTAAAAAGAGGGAATATTTGAGAGAGAAGATTAATGATCTTGAAATGAATGCAAAAAATAGGAACATTAGAGAATTATATAAGGGAGTTAGTATAGAGAAGAAGGGGTTTCAGGCTAGAAACAACATAATTCGGAATGAAAATGGGGATATGATTGCAGATTCTAGGAGTATATTAAATTGATGGAAAAGTTACTTTAATCAGCTATTAAATGTACATACAGAACAGGACATTGAGGAGGATAAGTTACAGACAGCAGAAATGCTAGTCGCAGAGCCAAGTGCATTAGAGGTTGAAATGGCGATTGAAAAATTGAAGATGTATAAAGCATCAGGTTCAGATGAGATCCCAGCAGAACTGATAAAATCAGGGGGAGAAAAATTGATGGACAAGATACGACGGTTGCTTAGTATGATTTGGGAAAAAGAAGCTCTTCCAGATGAATGGAAAGAATCAATTATCGTACCAATTTATAAGAAAGGAGATAAAACTGATTGCAACAACTACAGGGGCATCTCATTACTTTCAACTTCGTACAAAATTCTAACAAATATATTAGTAAGCAGACTTACTCCCTATATTGATGACATTCTAGGAGATCATCAATGTGCATTTAGAAGAAACAGGTCTACAACAGATCAGATTTTCAGTATAAGACAGATTTTAGAAAAGAAATGGGAATATAATGGTACTGTACATCAACTATATGTAGACATCAAAAAAGCATATGATTCAATTAAGAGGGAGAAGTTATATAGTATCCTGCTGGAGTTTGGAATTCCTAAAAAGTTAGTTAGACGTATACGAATGTGTCTAAATGGCTCAAAGAGTAGGGTGCGTGTAGGCAAACAGTTTTCAGACACTTTTGAAATCCAGAATGGGTTGAAGCAAGGAGATGCACTATCTCCTCTACTATTTAATTTTGTACTAGAGCATTCCATTAAATCTTTAGAGAATGAGGAGGGCTTACAACTGAATGGTATTAATAAGTTGTTAGTTTATGCTGATGATGTAGTATTATTGGCTGATAGTGAGGAGATACTAAAGGCACACACACACACTATTGAGTAACACTAAGGAATTAGGACTGGAAGTAAATATCAGTAAAACTAAATATATGGTCACACGTAGAAATTCAGTATATAATGGAAATGGACAGCTAATGACAAATGAGGGAAATTTTGCGGAAGTGGCTGAATTCAAATACCTAGGAACAATAATCACAAATATGAATGAGATGCACAAAGAAATTAAACATAGGCTCAATTCTGGAAATGCATGCTATTATGCATTGCAGAGACTTTTGACGTCCCAACTCCTTTTCAAAAAACGTTAAGCTGAAAATATATAAAACTATTATTCTACCAGTTATATTATATGGGTGCGAAACATTGACTCTTACTTTAAGGGAGGAAAGGAGATTACGAGTATTTGAGAATAAAGTTCTTAGGAAAATTTTTGGACCAAAGAGAGATGAACAGACAGGTGAATGGAGAATACTACATAACAATGAACTACATGGTCTTTATAGGAAGCCAGATATAATAAGTACAGTTAAGTCTCGTAGACTACGATGTGCAGGACATGTTGTGCGTATGGGGAATAAAAGACGTGCATGGAAGCTTCTTGTAGGAAAGCCAGAGGGAAAACGCCCGGTTGGTAGACCAAGAATGAGGTGGGAGAACAACATTAACTATGATTTGAGGGAAGTAGATTATACAGGGATTGATTGGAAAGCATTAGCTCTAGATAGGGATGTATGGAGAACTTATGTCCAGGCGGCAATGAACCTACGGGTTCGATAGTGCCAGTGAGTAAGTAAGTAAGTTAATACAAATTTATTTATCCAACACTGGAGTAATAAGTTAGATATATATATATATATATATATATATATATATATATTAGTAGGGGTGACATGTGGTCAATATATCAGGGCCTCCAGCTGTTATAGCTTGTTTTCTTAACCTTGAGCTGCTACTTATTAAAGCTACTCAAATTCTTCAGAATGCTTGGTGGGCAATGATCCCATACTGGCCATAATTCCATGAGAAAATGTCTTCCTCCTTGTAGACATGAACCATAGATTGGCACCAAGGTATCTTGCCTTAACCATTCGGCTGGAGTGTGGGACATTGGATTATTTACAGCTCAATATTTTCTATATTATGTTGTTAGCACTTTGAACTTGCAAAGAACAATCCCATCAAGTTTGATAAGTTGCATCCTGAATTTTTATGAAAATGCATATAACTTGTCCTTCTTAATCTTTGCCATTTATTTTATTTTTGTAAAGAATACTTTGAGGATATCACTAACGTGTAGACAAGAGCAAACATGATACAAACTGCTAATGAATATAATTATCATCGTGATCCTGTAGCTCTATTTAGGGGCATAGGGCATCTATTAGAGCTTTTCACCGGGCAATGTTACTGGCAACATCTTTCACTTCTTTCCTGACAGTAGAAAGATGATTTAGTTTAAATTATTTCAGAGATATATTTTAAATTTGAAAGTTGATTTCTCAGCCATTATACCTGTGATATTATTGTTATGACTTTTATATGGTTCCTAACTTCTGCACTGTGCAAAAGTGTTTTTTACAAAAGAGTGAAAATGTGTGTTTCTCTATCCAAAATAGAAAACAAATGCTGAGGAACATGAGAGAAGAGATGCTGGTTGACAAAAGGAGAAATGTCTTTTTCTTAATTAACATTAATTTGTGACGGCTGTTGCTATTAATAGTGTCCGGTGGAAAGTTCTTACTGATGCCTTACACCTGTTCAGTTTATTTTAATAATCTCAGGCCTCAAAATGCATATGATGGATTAACGGCTTTTTGTGTGTATTTTCAGAATCCTAAAATCTATCTGTGACTTATGAGAAATATTTGCTCATTTTGTATTCAAAAGGACAATCCCTCGTTGTATATATTGTAAGTTGCAAATTGCATATTTTCATATCAGCATATCGACGGTAGGCAATGAAAACCTCGTAATTGCTGCAGTCATTGAAAACCACATAACTCCAGAAGCCAGCACAGAAATATGTGGTCCATAACCTGTTGAGAACACGGACTACAAATTTATTAACAACTTCACTTGTATTCTGTAGTAAAATATGTGGCAACTATTGCTGTATCAATTTTCATAATTATTTAAAAAGGTTATTTGTTTCTCCTGTAAAATTGACCAAAATAGAGTTACGAGGTTTTCATTGCCGACCATCAATATGTAACATTAAGAAAATATTGGCATAATCATTTATTAAATTGTATTAATCACATCCATTTGAATTTAAAATATTGTTGTTATTACCTCATGTATAAGTTATTTGTATTTTTATAAAATGCTGTTAATAAATGTTAATCTTCTTATCTGGTTATGATATTGTATATGTACACTTTAGAATTGTAGCCTTACTATACTTTAAGTGAAACAGGGTTCTTAACATGTGGAATGAATATTACTACTACTAAAAATAAAAAATATCCTCACCTCGTGTGTAACTCAGGGTCAGGTCGAGAGATGAAGCCCCTATATTTATAGCGGTGTGTGAATGACAAGGTTGCCGGCCGACCACGCCTGACACACCATCACAGGGGCAGATGAACGAAATGAAACAAAATGATTCAGATGAAATGGGGAAATAGTAGAATGAAATTGTGTCAGGAGAAAACCCCAAGAAAAACCTGCCCAAGCTCTGTTTCATCCATCACGAAACCCATGTGGAGTGACCGAGACTCATAAACAGGACCCCAGTGGTGAGAGGCGAGCGTCTAACCGCTTACACTACAGAGCCACCTATATTACAACTGCTAATGAGAAATATTTCAAATGTTCTCTTTGTAAGAAGTCACTTAGGCTTAGCAAGGAGACATCATTCAAATTATTGGTTTATAATAAGCCAATCCTTTGTAAAACACATTTGCTCTCTTTGGTTCCATTTAATCAATATTGTATTTAATGTGTTGGCCTGCAACACACTATCTTAATGGAATTAGCTGGCAATCCTGTGTGTTCTGGTTATACCAACAATACTCTGTCCTGGTTTAACTCTGCTACTGATCCACCAGGAAGTGTCCGTGTGGTGACCGGAGTAAAGAAGAGGTACTTTCATAGATTGTATGTTTTTTAAGATATGTTCATATCGGATACCTGAGAGTACAACTGCCCAAGTCTGACTCAAGGATTATAAATGTGGGATCTGGTCCTCCAGGTTGAGCTGAGGCAGACCTCATCCTGTGATAGTGTCGAGCTAGTTCCTGTTGACAATCCCAATGCAAATAGCAGACTGATCCATAAAGGAAATGACAAATTCCTAAGGGAAAGGAAGCATGAGTTTGAATTTGGACATGGATTGGTTGTGAAATGGACGAATGGAATATTGTTATGAGATAGACCGGGGTCAATCATGGACTGTATAACCTCATCATATGTACTGTAGTTATGATCGGAGCCCCCTATATCATGGGCATCACATTCGGACAAAGTCTGCAAGAAGTTTATAATTCTTTGTACATTATATGTGCAACCTCCGTAAACCAGGTCAGAGAACTCCAGCTTTTGGCTCTGATTGGTAGACAGTTGCCTCTATTTCTTACACCACACTTTACTTTGTCCACCTCATCGCCCCTTTATCTTTGTACTCTCTTCCATTTACTACCTTCCCACCACAACTTAACTCTAGCTGCATCTTTACATCGAACATCTCACTATTGACGATTTTATTATTAATTTAACACTTCTCACTGAAGGATAAATTATATTTGAAGACAAAATTTTGTTTCGCCTAGACCGAGACTCGAACCCGGGACCCTTGGCTTTCTGGACCAAGTGCTCAACCAACTGAGCTACCGAGTCGAGTTGCGATCTAGACGCAAATTTTTCTCTTATATACGTTGTAATTCCCTCGCGCCAAATGATTGAAACCGTAGCTACTACCTTTCCTCATTCTTCTTTGTTTCAGCTGCCCACCTCTGGGTCTCTCTCCCATTTTATACCAAGGTCTGCTTGACTCAAATACAAGCTCACTCAATATTTCCTTTGACAACATAACCAAGTTTAAGGTATATTTTTATCATTAATTTATATTTTATACCTGCTTTTTGCAATTTAAATGAAGATATGGAAAGAAACCATCTCCTCCGTTGTCCAGCTTTTGTAGAAGAGACCAGCCTTTCTGCTAAATATTGGAGTGCAAGAGAGCGAATGATTTCATTATCAAGTGCTCGACATTAGATACCAACCAACCATATTTTATACCTTCATCTTCAAGCCATTAATAGAATAAAGTTAAAAGTTTTATTATTATGTTTATTATTATTATATTTTATTATTGTTTTTGTTATTTTAAAATATTTTGTACTTTCTTTGTCAGGTGTATACTGTCCAAGGCCTATTATGTGCTATTAATTTATAATTTATTTAACATCTGTGTAATTTAACCCTGGAGAAGTAGAGGAGAAGACCTTATAGTTGTAACTGCATCAGGTAAAATAAACCAATTTATTATAACATAGGTAGAGTGGTGCGCTACAATCTCCGAGGATTAGTCACTTTTTTCATATTGTATTGCTTGTGGAATTTCAAACTCATAGATCATAAAATAATTTTCCCAAAACATTGGACGTTTCTCAACATTTTTTGATAGGTTTCTAGATGTTCAGGTTCTTTAAATTTATCAATATTTATTTTTTGTTCCTTAATTTTTGGTTCATTTTTCCATCTATTTATTTTACCGCTATATAATGTTTTAACAAATAGTGGTGAGAGTTTGCTATTGCCCCACGATGAGTTCTAACATCAATTATACTTGAGACATTCCTCTTGTCTATTAATGTGTGGTCATTTTGATTAGCTGTTAATCCATCAGGGGATCTCCAGGTCTCTTTGTATATATTTTTCCTAGGAAAACAGGTGGAGCTGATTACCATATTCTTATTGACTGCAAAATGTATGATTCTTTGGCCATTATCATTGGATATTGTTTGCAAACTATTGTTCCTTCATATATTCTCTCATGTCCTACTTTGCCATTTAAATTCCCTAATATGATTTTAATATTGTTGGATGGTAAACTGTCATAGCTTCTTTCTAAGTTATGGTAAAATTTATCTTTCTTATTCTCCTCTGTGGGCGCATGGGTATTGATGATTGATAAATTGAAGAATTTAGTTTTTAGGTGAATAACACATATTCGTTCATTTATAGGTTTAAATGCTAATATATTTTTCCTCATCAATTTAGTTACAAAAAATGCCACTGCAAATTCTCTTTTTCCAGCTTGCTTCCCGCTCTGGAATATAGTGTGTGTTTTAGTATCATATATGTCATTACCCATCCACTTTGTCTCTTGTATAGCTGTTATTTGTATATTATATTGGTGTAATTGCTGTAGAAGAGATTTTAGGCTCCCAGTTTTATAAAGGGTTCTAACATTCCAAGTGCCAATTCGTAAGTCAATTTTCCTTTGCTTTAGTCGTCGTTGTAGACCATCATTCAGAGGCATGTTGGGTTTCTGAACGAATATGTTTTTACGAGGTAGGAATGTCAATCCCACGCCCAACCTCCAGCAATCCTGGGAGGTCGATGATTTTCTGTTGTGGTTAACACCCTTAGCTGGTACGTCCCAATTTTTAAGCGTTGGGAACTCGCCTTTTCGCCCCTGCAGTTCTTAGTATTAACCAGGAGCCTCGACGAGCATGTGGTGCATTGTGCTGGGCAGGAATAAATGACATTTCTTGGGTATTATTATTGTGCACGCTCCTGAGACCACATATTGCCCCAAGCATCAGTTCCTACTGCTGATTTTTTCACTTCACCATTTTTGACATTTCTAAGATGTTCTTTCACCCTTGTTTTCAAATTTCTTTTTGTTTTTCCTATGTAAATTTTGTCACAATCCCTGCATTTAATCTGGTAAATTCCTGATATGTTTTCTTCTTCAATTTTATAATTTTTGTTGCTTTTAATTATTGTGTTGATGTTATATTCATTTTCAGTTAAACTTTATGTTTTATATTTGAAGGGAAAAAATAGGGTCAAACTGCGGTTTGAACCCAGGACCTTTCACATTCTACACGAATGCTCTACCAACTGAGCTACCTGAGAAACTCCAGTCTAAATGCAAATGTTCCTCTTATATACGCTGTTAATTCCCGCGCACCAAAATGCTTCTATCTTGAAATGGTGGCTTCTTATCAAGAAGTCTTTTAATTTGGAATTTTACATTACATTACATTATAAAGCCAGTACGGCTTCTTTCAATGTTTTTATTATTCATTTCATACATCTCAATAATGGATAAATTATATTTGAAATGAAAAAATATATGTTCAGACCGGAGTTTGAACATAGAACCATTTATATAAGAATTAGGCATGAAAAATCCAATAACAGCTGAAAATAGGTTCCAAAAATTATGCAGTGAAAAAAAAAAACCCAATCGTGCACGAACTGCATAAATAAGCGAATTGTTCAGCTAGTTGAATTTAATGAATGTAATGTCAACCCTTAAATTGGGCAAACTTAATTTCTTAAACGAACTTATTTAGACGCATCAAACTGCAGTGAAAACAATTATAAGTTATTATCTATTGCATATTCTTGTACAATTTTACGTAAATTTAAATAATTTCCACTGATTTATTTTCCCATTATCATCATCATCCTCTTATCGTGTCCTCGTTTCAGAAGATCGATTCCAAATACGCCTCCAACAATCTCCATCTTCCCATGGTTTGCTTCTTTTTAGTTCTTCCCAGTCGTATCCTCTCTCTTGTAGACTTTTCTTCACTTGCTAATCCATCTTTCTCGTGGTCTGCCTCCGTGTATCTTGAGATTTAACAGTCTTTCCTTTTACATTCTTTTTAAATGTCCAAACCATTACTTTCATAAAAAAACATTAAATAAATTAAACTAATGTTTCTTGTAAGACACACTTAATTAAATTGTATGGTATATATTGTGACAAAACAAACATGGCGGTTGTTAGAGTGACAAACCAGCCGTTGTGTTGCTGATGTTTGGAGAATGTCGTCAGTTTATTTCAACAAGGATATAATGAGTTTTGTTGCGAAAAATTGGAATGGCGACCGCTAGACCACTTTATAAATTTAATTTGAGGTGAATTACTTATACTTAATGGCCTAATTTTGCTGGTTAATGAGCTCGACCGTAATTTTTAAAAAATTAATTGCACACATGTCGAGTTTTGTTCCAATAACACAAAAATTACAGCTGCTAGATTGTTAATAGCACACACATATATACAGAAGTGAATGAGTGTAAAGAAAGATGTCTTCAAAATTGTGAAAAATGAATTTTCTTGCTAGAAAGAGTGACACTTTCTTTTCTGTGCCATAAAAAGAAGAAAATATTGATAACAGAGCAATAACTTATAGCACAGTGTATATTTCATGGTAACTCATAATTTCATATTCTTGCTGTGTAAAAATATAAAATAGGATGATATTTGGTACATATCTTGTACATAAAATAAGCTTTCTACCTGCAAATGTATAGATCACTATGTTGTTTCATGTGTCTATTCAAAGAAAAAGAAAATTGTGAATATAAAAAATTACAACATAAAGAAACAAATTAAATAACACTTTTTAACTTGAATATTGCATTAATCTACGTATTCTACATTTGCAGCATTTATATCATCATCATTTGATTTAAGGCTACTGTTAAAATGTCTGGTGTACAGGTGGTACAAATGTCATGAGGGTCATGATGTCTTCTTTATCATCCTACCATCAGGATATTTTGTTTTCAATATTACATCTCGTAATACAGGACACTTTCCTTTCCCTTTTTTAAAGGCTTATTACTTCCTCTAAAGCCAAATCACCGAAACTGGATTTTACGTACATTACATGTCTGTTTTCCACAAAACAAAACTGAGATGCTTTTCTGATGTCTACCTTATGCTTGTCGAGCGTCACTTTTCTCTTTGTGAACATTTAAGTTATCCAAATCTTTAAAATCTTCTGCATTTATCTCAATTACTGTAAATTGTTTCTTTGTTCAACTCTTTCTTATGAGGCGAGCCCACTGTTCAGGTGTATAAACCACTTGTGTTTTTCTTTTAGCTTTTTCAATCACACCAAAGTCAGCATCACAGGGTGATGTGACCTGGTACAAGAAATTTATGTTCAATTTCTTCAAACCAACCACAATCAATCATGTACAGCCAAAGTCCCATTATTGTATAATTCTTGTTTTGAACAACACATGAATCACTATATACATTATAAGTTTCTTTTTATTAGCACCTTTTTCAATCAGTGGCACAGCTTTTATTAAACAACTAGCAATTTCGTCCGCACCTCTTGAAGCAACTGATTCAGGCCGATATATATTCCTTTCCACTGTTGGGTAAAATGTTCTGCTTCGTTTTATTCTACTCTTGCACATTTATTTTTCTTTTCTTATATTTTATTACACTATTTCCATTTGCACAAGAACCTGCCGCATCAGCCATTCTGTATTTACTGATATTTTGCCTCCAATGTTAGTCAGTATTGCAGCGGAATACAGAGTAGCGGACAATATAGGTCACGTGTCAGCATTTGGGATGGGCCTTTATTTCCCGCGCGCGTGAAGAAGTTAGACATTTTTCTTAGACATAAAGTCTCATTTAACCTCTTTTGAACAAAGTTAGAATTATGAGCTTCTAAAGATTAACAGAAGATGGCCATAGGATACATAATCTGCAAATAACTAAAAATCAACCATTGGTTGGGATGGGCCCTTATTCCACTGAGCCCCTCAAATCATAACACGCAGCCTGACGAGGTGCGTAATCTTCTGCGTCTAATTTGTGGAGCATCTGAATATGGTACGATTTTTTTTTTCAACGTAAAGTGCAAAACTTTCAAAATCGTTTATTTTGTCAAATCTAACTCATTGCTTAAACGACGACTTGATACTCTCGGGCTTCTTTCGATTGATTCGCTGAACAGTCTCATCTGTTACAAAAGGTCTCCCGGAGTGTGGTTCATCCGCAACGTTCCCAATTCTTTGAAATATATTGCAAAGTAACTGGATGTTTGCTCCTGTTGGTCCTGGTCTGAGTGAACGCCTGTCGCACCTCGGTATAAGATAATCCGCACACTAACAACATGCACACGTTCTTCTATCGTCAGCATGCTTTTAGATTATGATAAAAGAAAAAGAAAATAATTACTTTAACACAGAAATGGATCCAGACTATATGACCACCCTGTATATACCTATATATACTTGTGTATGTCACTGAACTCCTCCTAAACGACTTAACCAACTTTGATGAAACTTTTTATGCGTGTTTGAGTGGGTCCCTGGTTGACTTAGATACACAATTGGACCCTCTAAAACTGTTACGTGTAGGAATTCACCTGAAGTGAAAATTTGAAAATTGCTCTAGCGATCACAGTTTTCAGTGTTTCACAACAAAACTCAGTATATCTTATTAAAATAAACCGAGATAGGTATTATCAAAAAATGAGCAAATTCTAACAATCAGAAGTGGAGGTTTTCTTAAAATCCGAAATCAAAAACTGCCTAAACGACTGGACCAAGTTTGATGAAAATTTTTGTGTTGGTTTGAGGGAGTCACTGGTTGGCTTACATTCACAATTGGACCCTCTAAAATCCTTAGCTGTAGGAGTTCACATGAAGTGAAAATTTAAAAATTTCTCTAGTGATGGCAATTTTCGATGTTTGACAATGAAACTCAGTATATCCGAGGTAGGTATTATTAAAAAAATAGCAAAATGCAACAATTAGAAGTGGAGGTTTACCTAAAATCCGAAATTAAAAACTGACTAACAACTGCCATGTTTGGTTCGTCTCAGCGTATATCATACAATTTAATGAAATTTTAATATTTGATTTATTTAGGTGTAGCAACACACGCCGGGTATTAGCTGGTATAAATATAAATTTTGGTCATGTTTATTTTTGGTGTCTATTAGATAGAATCAGCGGGGATCTTTACATTTTTTCAAAAACATTTTAATGAGAATTGTTTTGGAATTTGCAAAAAAAGGTTCTAAAAATTATAAACTGATATTGTTCAATAAGAACACTTACACTTTATTATTATTTAGTTTCTGTTAATAATGGTAGTTGCTGCAGTCTGTATTGGTTACTTACTTTGTACCACACAATACATTGTAACCAGGTCTCGAGACCACAAGCAGATTGACTTATCGTTGAGCACAAACACGTTGCAATAAGTTCAAAGATGAGACATCACCAGCACCATCTTCTGGTTGCTATTCAAAAACTGCAAAGTTTCCGCCACAAAAATACAGGAGACATATTTATCTCACCCTAGTGTTAAAGTATTATTTAAAGCATTGGAAGGACATTGGTCGAAATAGTGATCTTTCACCGTAAAAATAAAAATAGTCAAGAAACTGGGGTAAAATAGTCCCCATTCGGTTCTCCGGGCAGAATTACTTGAGGGAATCCATGGAAAAGGTTCAAACACATGTTTCTAGGAACATGGAATGTTAGGACATTACATAATAACTGGCCACTAGATTAAACTGGAAATGTATAAAACTGTTATATTTCCATTTATATTATATGGATGCGAAACATAGATTCATAATTTAAGTGAGGAGAAAATATTATCGGTATTTTAGAATAAAGTTCATAGGAACATTTGTGGACCAAATAGAGATGAAGAGAGAGGTGAATGGAGAAGACTACATAACTGTGAGCTACATGATATTTATAGGGAAGCAGATGTAATAAGAACAGTTAAGGCTCATAGACTGCGATGGGCAGGACATGTGGCACGAATTGGGAATGAAAGAGGGGCATGAAACTTGAGAAAACCTCAGTGTGCAGGCCAGGAATGAGATGGAAGAATAATATTAACCACGATTACATTAAATTATACAAGATATGATTTGGAAACGTTAGCTATGGAGAGCATATGTTAGCATGGCCATGAACCTACAGGCTCAGTAGCGCCAGTTAGTTATTATTTATGCCAATAGTAGTTCCTAAATGGAATCTTTCTATATGGCATAATGTAGGAACTAAGATGCATATTCCAAGAACAGTATGTACAAAGTTCTTCTCGGTGGTTTTTACATAATGAAAATTAGTTTCTTGTTGCTCCACATGATTTCAACCTGAAATGTAATTGAACATTATAAATATATTGTTTCGCTATATTGAAAATTTATCGATAAGAATATTTAAGTTGGAAATGCGTGCTATTCTGCAATACAGAGACTCTTGATGTCCCGACTCCTTTCAAAAAACGTTCTTCTTCTTCTTCTTCCTAATGCAGTATTGGTTGATGATGCCCGTTCTGCGACTACAAAAACTGATCTTTCCATCGGTTGAAGGGTCTTCCGAGGTCTCTTTTGCCTTTAGGGTTGAGGTGGTAAATCATCTTTGGTAAACGGGAATTTGACATTCCCTGGACGTGTTGGAACCATTTAATCTGATAATTTTGTATATGTCCAACCATTTCCCTACTATTCCACTGCATCCTTATCTCATCACTTTTCATTCTATCCCTTAATGTTACTCCAGTTAGTGATCGGAGGAATCTCATTTGTGAACTATTAATGCGGGATTTATCTTTTGCTCGAAGTGTCCAGCATTCACTTCCGTATAGTAGAGCAGGTTTGGCTATGGCATTATGAAATCTCAATTGGATTTCTTTCCTCATTTGTTTTCCAAAATTTCTCCTAATTATACCATTTAATCTGTTATATTTTTCTAAATTTGTTTCCATATCTTTTGATTATGAAACTGTGATATATTATTACCTAAATAATTAAAGTGTGTTACTTGTTCTATTGGATTATTGTTTATTATTTTTACTCTCGAAAGTCCCTTTCCAGTGATTACCATGGATTTGGTTTTATTTTCAGATATTTTCATGTTGTATTTTTCCAGGGTATTCTGCAATTTAAACACTGATCTCTGCAAATCATCTTCATTCTCCGCTAGAAGTACTTGATCATCTGCGAAGATTATTGTTTGTATTTGATTTCCTCTACATATTTTTACTCCAGGGGGGTTTAGTTTTTTCCACTCCTGGACAATTTTATTTAGATATAAAATAAACAGTAATGGAGATAGTCCACATCCCTGTCTTAAACCTTGGTTAATTTCAAATTTATCCGTTATTTTCCCATGATCTAACTTTACTTTTATAAATGTGGTTTCTCATAAACTTTTTATAGCATTTATTAGATTATTGGGGACTAGGTAGCTTTCCAATATTTTCCACATTATGTCCCGTTTGACTCTATCATAGGCCTTTTCAAAATCTAAAAATAATATATATATATAGGGGGATATTAAATTCATTCCACTGATCCCTTGGTTCAGCTGGCCCGGCTGATAGTACCATGTGAGGGACCCTTACCAGGGAACGGTGAAGACCTCAACGGCAATGAAGGCGGAGAGGTATACCCTTAATACGGCAGATTTGGCGGAAGAGGCACCCTACCCTCACCCAGGGAAAGAGAGAAGAACCGCTGCCTTGCGGAGAAGGAGAAACTTCAAAGGCTAAGGGAGCTTCCCCTACAGAAAAGCATGCCTGTCCAGGAGGCATTGAGGTGGCAACCCCACCACTGGACTTACCCAACTATAGGCTGGTAACCTATAATGGGGAAAACTTTAAATACTCGAAAGACTACAAGAAATAACGTTAAACTGAAAATATATAACTGTTATTCTACCAGTTATATTATATGAATGCGAAACATGGACTCTTACTTTAAGGGAGGAAAGGAGATTACAAGTATTTGAGAATAAAGTACTTAGGAATTTTTTTGGACCAAAGAGAGATGAACAGACAGGTGAATGGAGAAGACTACATAACAATGACCTACATGGTATTTATAGTAAGCCAGATATAATAAGAACAGTTAAGTATCGTAGACTGCGATGGGCAGGACATGTGGCAGGTATGGGGAATGAAAGACTTACATGGAAGCTTCTTGTAGGAAAGCCAGAGAGAAAATGCCCAGTTGGTAGACAAAGAATGAGGTGGGAGAATAACATTAACTATGATTTGAGGGTAGTAGATTATACAGGGAATGATTGGAAAGCATTAGCTCAGGATAGGGATGTATGGAGAGCTCATCTTCGCGCGGCCATGAACCTACGGGTTCGATAGTGCCAGTGAGTAAGTAAGTAAGTAAGAATATTTAAAATTAATATAAATTATAGAATATTCACCTGAAAGGTCCGTCTCCTCAACTTAATTATCATTTAACTGTAGCGCTTTCGGGACTTGTCCCATCATCGGCAGGATTCAAAACTGGTGTTTCACTGAAGATCTGGTAGAGGGAGTTGCATGTATTTGGTTCGTTTTCGTTTATCAGGCTGTCGTTGTGAGCTGCTTTCATGATTTCCATCTCTTCGAGTACGTTTTATCTTCGCTGGATTATTTTCTCTGTGCATTACTGTTAGGGTGTTTTCAATATTTAACATGCGATGTCCTTCATGGATAACGTGTTTTGCATAGCTTGATTTACCTTCTGCGTGAATGAAGTCTCGAAAATGTTCTTTGAATCTGATGTTAAAACTCCTGTTTGTCCTTCCTATATAAAATTTGTTGCAGTCCTTGCATGTCAGTTTATAAACTCCTTTGCTGTTGAAAATGTTATTTTCTTCAATGTTATTGTTTATTATGTTGTTTAATTTGTTATTGGTTCTGTATGCTATTTTTACGTTTTTATCGGCTTTCTTTAGTGCATTGGCTAATTTTGTTGTTTTCTTTTCCTGTGTATGTAAGTGTTATCCATGTTTTCTTGTTGTTGTCAGATTCTTTTTCTAGTTTAGTTATGTTGGTTATGTTGTTCTTCCTTTTTGTTTTTTTACGAGCTTATCTATGAATTCTTCATTATAGCCATTGGTTTTTGCCATATACTTAATGTAGTTGAGTTCTTGGATATAATTGTCTTTGCTTAATGGGAGTTTCAACATTCTACTGACTAAGCTATTAAATGTACTAATTTTCTGTTGAAAAGGGTGTGTAGAATTTTTGTTTATGGCCAGAGCATTGTTTGTGGGTTTCCGGTAGATACCGATTTCTAGTTTATTGTTGTGTAGATTTTTGGTTATAGACAAATCTAAGTAGTTTATGCTGTTGTTAACTTCTATTTCTTCGGTGAAAGTGATTTTTTCATGCATGTTGTTTAAGTCTTGTAGTATTTCTTTTTCTTTTCTGTTTTCATTTTCATATATTACTAGTACATCATCGACATATCGTGTTATTAGTTTTATGTTGAATTTGTGTATTAGTTCCTCAAAATGTTTATTTTCCAGTTCTTGTAGGAAGATTTCTGTCATTATTCCAGATGGACTCCCCATCGGGATCCCGTCTTCTTGAATAAATAGTTTATTGTTAAATTGGAAGTAATTTTGCTTTATTGTTGTTGTTATTAGTTTGTTTAACTGATTGATATAGTTATCTTCAAGTTTACTGTCTGTTAGTTTTTGTTTTATTATGTTTGCTGTTTCGTTTATCGGGATATTAGTGTACAGGTTTTTTATGTCGAATGACGTCATTTTAGTATTCCTATTGATTTCCAAATGCTGTAGTTTGTCTGCCAGTTCAAATGAGTTCTTAATTGTGTAACGATTTTCAAGTTTGACATCATTTTTCATTTTCTGAGCGACTAATTTGGAAATTTTATAGTTAGGAGCAATCATGCAATTAACAACTGGTCTTATGGGAATGTTGTCTTTATGGAGTTTTGGAAGGGCTTTCATTACTGGTGGTGAGGGAGTATTATTTACCCATTTGGCGTTTTTGTATTTGTTATGTTCATTATTGGTTGTGTTGGTGATTAGAGGGCACGATTTTAGTGCTTCTTTTATTTGTCTGCTATACTTTCCTGTGGGATCTTTTTCTATTTTTTTGAAATTGTTTTCTTTTATAAATTGCTTGGTTTTGTTGATGTATTCTTCCTTTTCCATAATAACTATTGTGTTGCCCTTGTCGGCTTTTGTGTGTATTATATTATTGTTCTTAAATTTTCTTTTTATTTTAGAGATGTTCTTGAGAGTTTGTTTATCTTTGATGTTTATTGTTGGTGGAGTTTCTTTTATGAGTTTAGCTTCTTCGTATCTAATATGATTTTTGTTATTAATGTTAAGTTTGTTTATTGCAATTTCAGTTTCAGTAATTAAATTTTGTTGTGTTCTTTTTGCGTTGTGTGTAGGGAAATTGAATTTGTATCCCTTTTCTAGTAAGTCGGTTTCCTGTTTGTTGAATTTTATTTTTGTAAGGTTTATAATTCTTTTGTCTTCAAAATTGTGTGATTTGTTATGTTTTAGATATGTGTTGTGTTGCATGGCCTTTAATTTAGTTAGCTTCTTGTTCATTGTTTCATATTTATTGCACATGTTATTATTAATGTTTTCGTGAATTTGGTTTTCTATGATTGTCCAACATTTGCCAAATAGTAAGGCGGCTTCTTGTGTGTAGTAGTATAGCTGGTTGTTGATGTTTTGCTTCTTTATGTATAGGAATCTGATTTCGTTTTTTATCCAATTAATTTCGGCCTGTTTTTGTACTTTGGTTGCTGTATAATTTCTGTTTTTTATTTTTATTTTAGCGTAGTTAGGTATTATATTGTGTTTTAAGCATTCTTTATTGAAGTGTATGTTCGCGATCGTTTTGTGAAGTTGCGTTTTGAGGTTAGAATACTTGTGTTTAATTCTAGCCTGACTGGCTGCATAATCAAACTGCAAAACTGACATGCAAGGACTGCAACAAATTTTATATAGGAAGGACAAACAGGAGTTTTAACATCAGATTCAAAGAACATTTTCGAGACTTCATTCACGCAGAAGGTAAATCAAGCTATGCAAAACACGTTATCCATGAAGGACATCGCATGTTAAATATTGAAAACACCCTAACAGTAATGCACAGAGAAAATAATCCAGCGAAGATAAACGTACTCGAAGAGATGGAAATCATGAAAGCAGCTCACAACGACAGCCTGATAAACGAAAACGAACCAAATACATGCAACCCCCTCTACCAGATCTTCAGTGAAACACCAGTTTTGAATCCTGCCGATGATGGGACAAGTCCCGAAAGCGCTACAGTTAAATGATAATTAAGTTGAGGAGACGGACCTTTCAGGTGAATATTCTATAATTTTATATTAATTTTGAATAAACCTCAACGGAACACATCATGAATCTTATAAAATTGATGATGATGATAAGAATATTTAAGTTAATAAAAGTAAAAAATTAGAAATGCTCCAGTAACACTTGATGGTTGCGATATCTATCCCCCCTCGAGAATCAGGAAGGCCTAGTCTCTCGGATCCTTTTACTCGACAAAGCAAGCAGCATAATTTGCTGTTCTAACCACAAATATCAGGAGTTCTTCATTTGCTGTCTTGATTCCACACCAAATTTCTGCCCACTTCATACTGTTGTTGGATAAATTTACATTATATTTACATTTTTAGCAAAATAATTCTTCTTCTTCACCTTCTGGTTTAGGCAAGAGTTGCCTGTTCCGTCTTCACTAATAGTTCTAAGACCATCTCTTCTTCCGACATCTCTTCTTCCTCTTGGAAAATAATGAAAGATTTTATTTGGTAATCTACTTTCTTCCAATCTTTGTACATGTTCTTTCCACTGTATCTTGTTGTTAAATATCTTTTCTTTTATGGAGTAGATCTGCAGTTCTTCACGGATATCCTCGTTTCTTATCTGTAGCAAAATAATTGTCATCTGTAAAGCAAAGAATAAAAATTAAACTTTAAAAAATCCAAAGAAATATACGGGTGGACCGCTCGAATGGACCTAATTTCAATTGCTTGTTACTGGCAAACGGTTGAAGATAGAAACTTAAAACAACGTTCATATTACAGAAAAGCTCACCAAGTTTTGATATCCAGATCACCACATCTCTATATGAGCCCCAGCAGTCACTGTGACGATATCAAAGCGATGAACAATTTCTTGCCAAGTACGTTGGAGTATGTCTTCTGGAATGTTCTCAATAGCCTCTATGATGCGCTCACGAAGATCACGAAGGTCTTTGACTGGGGTAGTGTAAACTTTATCTTTGACATAGCCCCAGAGAAAGAAATCCAGTGGTGTTAAATCGGGAGATCTCGGGGGCCACGCGATTGGTCCTCCCCTACCAATCCAACGGCCAGGGAAAATGTTGTCCAAAGTCGTACGAACTTCATTGGACCAGTGGGGAGGAGCACCATCTTGCTGGAAAACGATGTTAGGCTGCAGTTGTTCAATTTGTGGAAAGAAGAACTGCTCCAGCATGTCAAGATATGTGGTACCACGAACAGTTTTCTCGGCGAAGAAAAACGGTCCAATGACCTTATTATGTGACAAACTGCACCAAACATTCATCTTCGGACTATCACGAACATGCTCTTGAATAGCGTGAGGATTCTCCGATCCCCAGATCCGCACATTATGCCGGTTTACCTTGCCTGACAAATGGAAAGTGGCTTCGTCCGAGAAGAAAATCTTGGTCATGAAGTCAGGATCAGCGCCGAGACGGTCCAGCATCGTATTGGCGAATTCCACTCGTTTCGGCATGTCATTCGGCTCCAGACGTTGCACTAACTGCACTTTATATGCGTGCAGTTTGAGGCGTTTGTGGACAATCCGTTGTAATGTCGATTTTGGTATTTGAAGTTCCCGCGAAGCTCTTCTTAATGACATCCGGGGGCTTCGCTCAAATGCGGCTTGAACATTTGCTACCATTTCATCGGATGCTCTGCGACCACCACCATGCTTCTTCAACACAGATCCTGTAGCTAATAATGTATCACGCCACTTCTTTATGCTTCTAGCAGTTGGAGCATCACGGTTAAACACACGCCGGAACTCCCTTTGAACTCTAATGATTGATTTAAACTCCGCATACCACAAAACAGCTTGCGCTTTCATCTGCGGAGTCGCCATTTTCACAAACAATTAAATCTAAGAACGAGAAACGTATCTTGGTGCCATCTACCGACAGGATTCGAAACTTGGTGAGTTTTTCTGTACTATGAACGTTGTTTTAAGTTTCTATCTTCAACCGTTTGCCAGTAACAAGCAATTGAAATTAGGTCCATTCGAGCGGTCCACTCATCTCAGTGTGTAGCCGCTATCTATTATCCTCTAAAAGCAGTATATGTAGGAATTCACTTGAAACGATTACTAAAAAGCCGCTATAGCGGTCGCAAATTTCCTTGTTGACAACGAAACACAGTAGATGATATTAAAATAAACCGAGGTACGTATTATCCAAAACTCAGCGATATCCGACCATTTTAACTGGGGTTTACCTGAAATCCGAAAATTAGATTAGACTATAGCAAACTGTTATTTGATTGGTCTAAACGTGTAACTTTGCTGTAACTTTTTGTATACACATTTTCAGGTACGGCGTGTGTTTAGCTGCTATTATGCTCTAAAAAATTAGGTGTAGGGGTTTACCTGAAACTATAATTTAAAAATCATATTTCATTTATTTACGCGTAGGAGCTAACTCCAATCATTAGCAAGTTGAAAATAATTTTTTGGATTAGTGATAGGAAGCGTTGGAATTCAACTAAATGAAGCTGCAGTGTATAATAAGTGAGGGGTCTAGAAGCAAAACAGGCAATCTCCAACTTTTAGCGAAAATTAGTTAAAGTAGGGATGGTTTTCTTTGAGGTGAACTCCATCTATGTTTGAACGTGTTGAGTTGCATTTCCGGCAAATCGTCCTCAAATTTAAAGTTAAAAATTGCAGTTTTTTGCAACCATGGCAATCTCCATGTAGCTGTGAGTTGCATGACCAATCACAAACAAGCCGTCTGTCACGTGATTGAATGTTTATGACGCCATGATTGTTAGTGCAAGCATATGAGATGCACATGGTATTTTTTACTTTAAATTAATTGGTAGAATCGAGCAGGTTTTGAAGAAAAAGGAAATAGTCATAAGCCCAGAAGAGTACATAGAGGTTTTCAAACGTTTTGGAACTGTCATTGAAATGGGGAAGGATAATGAAATTTCTGATTGGAAAACAGAGGCATATGGCGTGAAGAATAGGTATTGGCACCTGGCACATCAAATTTAATCCTATGAAGCGTTCTAACAAGGGCTGAATCCAATCCCATGAATAATGTTTTAGTGCGAGAGTATCGTAGTGATTTAGGGGTGCCTAAAACTGTTTGTAAAAGTGGCAAAAATATAAGAATGATTAATCCCACCATAATTGAAAGAGGTGTTAAAGTGAAAGCCATGAAATTATGAGACATTGATAAATTAATTGCACATTATGGCAATGAATGAAAAACCTTTGACAGCCTCAAATTCTACACAAATTTGCTTGAAACAACACGTAATGATGAGGGAGAGGAAGCCTTTGTAGAAGCAGATGATTATATTTTGAGCGTTTAGATGTTTAGGTTCTCATCCTATTATAAGTTACATGACTAAGTATGATAGAAAAACATATACATTTAACTTACTTTGAGTTTGTTATTCATTTTCAGTGATTTCCCAATAATTCTGTTGAAAAACTGTCAAATCCCCTAAAGATGTTGGATGTAAAATAGGAAACTCCTCCTGTTAGTTGCAAACCTGGCAATCTCCAAATTTACCACATCAGTACGTACGATTATTGCAGGAAGAAGAGAAAATAGAACCCAGAAAAAGATGATTAAGGAAAAAAAAAAGGATAAGAAAGATAAGAAGATGAAGAAGGGAAAAAAGGAAGAAGAAAAAGGAAAGAAGTAGAGAAAGGAGAAAAATTAAATGAAGAACACTATTTGACTGGGAGAAGAGCGCTGATAATTACTGCGTTTTTTAATGATCCCACAGCTACAGTAGTTGATGACGAAATTAATAATCCATCAACCATGTTACTACGGGGAATGAGCCGTCCCTCTTTTGCCTTCATTACATGTTGCCAATTCCCATCTTTTTATGTAAAACTACATATTTTGTCTCTTAATTAAAATATAATTTTCTTAAGAAGAATATACTTGAAAACAGTATACATTATGCTATTATGTAATACAGAGACACTAGACGTCCCAACTCCTTTCAAAAAACGTTAAACTGAAACTATATAAAACTCTTATTCTACCAGTTATATTATATGGATGTGAAACATGGACTCTTACTTCAAGGGAGGAAAAGAGATTACCAGTATTTTAGAATAAATTTCTTAGCAAAAATTTTTAACCAAAGAGAGATGAACAGACAGGGGAATTGAGAAAGCTACATAACAGTTAGCTCCGTAGTCTGTATGGGAATCCAGATGTAATAACAGTAAAGTCTCGTAGCCTGCGATGAGCAGGATATGTGGCATGATGCCTTAAATGTTGCGCTTGAATGGAGTTTTGACCGTTGTAGTGTTGGAGTAGTGTTGCATTGTAACGTAGCAACGATTGAACGGTTTAAAATTTCATTCTGTTTGTGTAGTGCCGTGAGCGATTGGAAAGTATTAGTTCAGAATATGGAAGTTAGGTAAGTTTGAAAACATTCATTATACAAATAATTCATATTGGAATAATTACACTACTTGAGGGGTCTAGAAGCAAAACTGGCAATGTCCATTGAACCCAATTTTACAGAAGAGACCGATTTATTAGATCTTAGTAAATATACCAGATTCTTGAATGGTTTTTTCTTTAGAATATAGTCTTCTACTCTTATAGTCACCTAAAATACATTTTCCTACTTTCTCTTCTTTTTCTTTTCACTTTTCTTTCTCTTTTTTCTTTTTTCTCTTTAATTATTCTTCTTCCTCTTGTTCTTTTTCTTCTTACGTTTTTTCTTTTTTTTTCTATTTTCTCCTCTTGTTTTTCAATTTTCTTCTTCCCTTATTTTTCTTGTTTATCCTCTTTTTTCTTTCTTCCTTTTTTATTACTCTTCCTCGTGTGATTTTTCTTGTTCCGTTTCTCTCTCAGGTATTTATTCAAATAATGTAGCAATAAAACGTGTATTTTCTTTTTTTTTATAATTTATGCTCAGTCTGCAGAGCACTTGAATCACCAAGATTTGTTACAGAGAGAATAAAAATATACGTATTTATCTTAATAGTGATGACAGACAATAAAATATAGTTTGAAAAGAAATAACTGAATACAAAATAAAATTAATGAAATAATAACATGAATGAAAGAATTCGTTGGCAATTTATCACGTACTTAAAAGTGTTAGGGATATATAAATTTTGTCTCTAATAGTTCGCAGTAATAATGTGATAATTATAATAATAATAATAATAATAATAATAATAATAATAATAATAATAATAATAATAATAATAATAAGTAAAAGGTTCGCCCGAGTGGGCATTGATTATATTTAATCTTTGCTATATTCGTTCGGTCTTTTTGTGTTCTTTGAGCGCTTCGGTATGTGGTACCGTTCGCATCTGTGGCCACACAAAGAACATATACATTTTTCATTTGGATCGTGGTACTTCTTGTTTTCACACACTTTGTGATGAAATCCGTGCACAGGATAACGTGTCACAACATGTCGCTGGACCTGGTTAGCTTTTGTCCAGTTCCTCTCTATCATGGCTCAAGTAGCACAGAAATAAAGATATATCTCCCTCTTCTTCAATTTGCTTCGGTGTAAGAATTCTATGTAGAGGCCGGTATTGGCAGAAGGTGTTTCATCTTCAGATCTTCAGCATAGAATGACTCTCCTGCAAGTTCATATAAAAGTCTCGACGGGGTTGTTTTCCCCGCCCTTAGAGCCACTTTAAGGAAACGTGCCTTAACCTTCTCTATCCTTTCGAGATCGCTAAGTGACAGTTTCCCCCATATAATGTCTATGCCGTATGTTATGACTGGCGATATCGTTGTATCGAATAATGTCATGGCCGTGGGTAGTGACAGTCGAGCTGTAGATTGCTCTTGTGGCTGCTGCTGTAGTATATGTTGATTGAATGATCGTAATGTTGTTTGGAGTGTCATGCCTAGGTATGTGAATTTAATTGTGTTTGGTGGTTCGTCATTCAGCATTAGCACATCTTCTGCGGCTCTTCCTCCTTTTCTAAATGTTAGTTGGACTGTCTTTTTCTGGGATGATGGTGAGTTTGTTTTCGTCGACCCATTGTTCTAGTTCCTGTAGTGCCACCTGCAATTCTGTTTTGTTTGGACTTCCTAGAACCATATCGTCCGCGTACATGATCAATGTCGTTTCCTGCATGTTTTTCAGTATGTCGGTGATATCGGACGTTACTGCATTGAAAATGAGTGGGCTCATAGGATCCCCTTGTAGGACACCATTGGTCTGATGGATTGCATTTGATGTGTCTATTCCATCATCAATTTTGACGAGGTTGTTTGCCAGGATGTTTTCTATTATATTACTGAGCGGGTGAGTCTGTCCTATCATATACTTAAGCTTGGTGATTAGTTTGCAACGATCTATTAAGTCGAAAGCCTTTTTGTAGTCTATGAAGGCTCCATGGAATTTGCTTTTTGATCTCCGTAATGCTGTTTCTATCTAATCCACGAGGCACTTAATTGCATAAGTTAAGCCGAACTGGCATTCTGGTATTATCCAGCGAGTTCTTCCTCTAGTTTGTGAGCCAAGATCTTTGTGAAGATTTTGAATAAGTTGTTTTCTAATGCGATACCTCGATAGGAGTCTAGAATTTCCCTCTCTCCTTTGCCTTTGTACAGCAGTTTGATTTTTGCTGTTCTCCAGCTATTTGGGACCGTCCCTGTGCGTATACATTCATTAAGCAATATGGTCCAGAAGGATAATAATAGGTCTTGTGTGGCTTTCATGTGTTCGGCTTGTATGTTGTCAGGCCCTGGGGCTTTCTTGTTTTTTATCGAGATCACTGCCTTCTCTCTGATGTTATTTGAAGTATGTATTCATTTCTGTGATCTTGGGTGTTGGTGGTATTGGCTTCTGAGTGTTCATTTTATTCAGGATACCGTTGAAGTTATTTTCCCATATTATTATGGGTATCTGTCTTGGTTGTGCCACAGGTTTTCTATTTCTGAGTGCCAAGAAGGGGTTTTGTTTAGCTTCTTCTACTAATTTCTTGGCTCCTTCCTCTAAGAACTCTGTTTTCTTTTGTTTTAGAAGAAGCTTGTGTGTCTTTCTCTTTTCTACGTAGTGACTTAGGTCTTCCTCGCTTCCGTCGATTCTAGCCTTATGCAATGCTGGTAGTGTTTCTTTTCTCTCCGTATAGCAGTCTTTATTGAACAATGGTTGGGATTGGTATGATGGCCAATAATAATGTAATAATACTGTCATCTGGAGGCAGTTCTGTGAACTAAAAATCACAATACATTACATCATTTTTAATTTTGTATTCTGCTTTCTAATCTGATTAGACATTTTAATTTGATCGACTCTCAAGTTCCAGAGAATTTACTAGTTTGCTGTAAGTAAACTATGAGCTAGTGTGGTATAAAATGGAATGAACTAAAGAAGATAGTACAATTGCAACCCCTGGAAGACCTACAATGGTTGTAACGGGGAATCAGGATAGGGAACCTGAGAAACGGATGCTACATCCAAGGAAGGTAGCAGGCGCGCAAATTACCCACTCCCGGCACGGGGAGGTAGAGACGACGAATAACGATACGGGACTCATCCGAGGAGTTAAAACTCCTAAATGTATTATATTAAAATATGACTCATTTTTTATATTATTATTAATATCTTAGTTGTCTACTAGATTTCTCATTTGAGGTGATGTGCTAATGACGTGCCATTCTTATTTAAGAAAGAAAAATTAACGCTCGAACCAGGATTTGAACCCTGTATCTCTGATTATGTACATCGGTGTGATGCCGGTTTCACCATCCGAGCACCGATGGGAATGTGAACATTTCTTTCCACTTACACGATTCCTGTTCATCCAAAGGCCAACAACTGTTGCTACAAACATGCCAACTGATCTCTTATATTCAGAAGTATTTTTATTGAGAACAGATCTAGCTATATATGCGAAGAAGAAAAACATACAAACAACTGTTACAAGCGAAGAGAACAGAGCACCTGGAAAAAGAGGCCAACAAACTATCAGAAGATGCAAAGAAAGATCCCTTCGCAGCACTACGAAAGAAAACCGCACCAACAACTGGGGCAATCACTATGAAGACATGGAAAGCACACTTCGAAAGAATCTTGAGTTTTAAGGAAGAAGCATTCAACGTAACAGTCGAATATGAAGTCCCACAATGCCCAATTCGCAAAAGTGCCTCAGAATTAAGAAATGCCATCCTTTCGGGGAAAAATAGGAAAGCTGCGGGCCCAGACAATATATATATATATATATATATATATATATAGCCCCTCCATGATATCTTTACCTTGTCATGGTGGAGTGGCTTGCGTGCTTAAATGATCCTGAGAGCTATGCCGGCGGTAGCATTGCTGCCGATAGGGTTACCCATGCCGGACAGGTCGAAGGTGATAAGCCAGACGAAAAAAGTACATTGGGCGAAAGAGTGACGATCTTTCACCCTAAAAATACAACCGTCAAGAAATGCGGACGGGTTCATCTGGGGTAAAACTTTCCGGAGGTCAAATAGTCCCCCATTCCGTTCTCCGGGCGGGGACTACTTCAGGGAACCCATGCCAAAGTTTCAAACACAGGGACATGTTCCTAGGAACATGGAATGTTAGGACTTTATACAATAGCGGGGCACTAGAGATATTAACGCGGGAATTAGATGAATCGCCCTTGGATATAGTCGCGTACCAGGAAATTAGGTGGCCAGGAGTAGGTAGTCAGGAATCAGGAAGCTTTGCATTATACTATGGGGTGCAGAAAGACCTGCATTTGGAACGGGTTTTTTAGTCAGAAGGAGGATCCTATCCGCTATCCGAGATATTAAGTATGTTAGTGATAGGATATCATACATAATTCTAAAGGGTAAACGACATGATTTTATAATTGTAAATGTACATGCCCCCACAGAAGATAAAGATAACAAGATCAAGGATGAGTTCTATGAAGAATTAGAATGCTTATTTGATAGCCTTTCACGATATCATAAAAAATTGTCTTAGGAGATTTTAATGCAAAAGTGGGGCGGGAGGATATATTCAAACCGACAATAGGCAAATTCAGTCTTCATGAAGAGAGTAACGACAATGGGGTTAGATTAGTCACATTTGCCACATCAAAGAATCTCATTGTTAAGAGCACAACATTTCAGCATAAGGATATTCATAAATACACCTGGACGTCCCCAGATGGAGAAACTCGGAACCAGATAGATCATGTATTAGTGGATAAACGCTGGCACAGTAGCATCATTGATGTTAGATCAGTTAGAGGGACAGACTGCAATTCGGATCATCATCTGGTCAGAGTGAAAATCAGACAACGGCTATTGCTTATGAGAGGAACAAACACTAAACATGATTCTGTAAAATATGAATTAAAAAACTTGAAAAATGATGAAATGCGGCAAGAATACTAAATCAAAATTGCTAATAGATTTGAAGTACTGGAATCTTCGGATGACAATGTGGCAAACGAAGAAGAAACTGATATAAATAAAGAATCGGAGGCTATAAGAGATACTATTAAATTGTCAGCATCAGAAAGCATTGGTTGTTTAAAAAAGAGGCAAAACAAGAAATGGTTTGATGAGGAATGTGCCGACATTGTAAAGAAAAGAAAGCTAGCAAAAATGAAATGGTTACATGAGCCAAATGAGGTAAATTTAGAGCAATTGGGTAGTATTAGACGGGAAACCACGAAGCTACTAAAGAGTAAAAAAAGGGAATATCTGAGAGAGAAGATTAATGATCTTGAAATGAATACAAAAAATAGGAACATTAGAGAATTATATCAGGGAATTTGTATAGAGAAGAAAGGGTTTCAGGCTAGAACAAACATAATTCGGAATGAAAATGGGGATATGATTGCAGATTCTAGGAGTATATTAAATAGATGGAAAAGTTACTTTAATCAGCTATTAAATGTACATACAGAACAGGACATTGAGGAGGATAAGTTACAGACAGCAGAAATGCTAGTCGCAGAGCCAAGTGCATTAGAGGTTGAAATGGCGATTGAAAAATTGAAGATATATAAAGCATCAGGTTCAGATGAGATCCCAGCAGAACTGATAAAATCAGGGGGAGAAAAATTGGTGGATAAGATACGCTGATTGCTTAGTATGATTTGGGAAAAAGAAGCTCTTCCAGATGAATGGAAGGAATCAATTATCGTACCAATATATAAGAAAGGAGATAAAACTGATTGCAACAACTACAGGGGCATCTCATTACTTTCAACTTCGTACAAAATTCTAACTAATATATTAGTAAGCAGACTTACTCCCTATATTGATGACATTCTAGGAGATCATCAATGTGCATTTAGAAGAAACAGGTCTACAACAGATCAGATTTTTAGTATAAGACAGATTTTAGAAAAGAAATGGGAATATAATGATACTGTACATCAACTATATGTAGACTTCAAAAAAGCATATGATTCAATTAAGAGGGAGAAGTTGTACAGTATCCTGCTGGAGTTCGGAATTCCTAAAAAGTTAGACTTATACGAATGTATCTAAATGGCTCAAAGAGTAGGGTGCGCTGTAGGCAAACAGTTTTCAGACACTTTTGAAATCCAGAATGGGTTGAAGCAAGGAGATGCACTATCTCCTCTACTATTTAATTTTGTACTAGAGCATGCCATTAAATCTTTAGATAATGAGGAAGGCATACAACTGAATGGTATTAATAAGCTGTTAGTTTATGCTCATGATGTAGTATTATTGGCCGATAGCGAGGAGATACTAAAGGCCAACACGCACACAGTATTGAGTATCACTAAGAAATTAGGACTGGAAGTAAATATCAATAAAACTAAATATATGCTCACACGTAGAAATTCATTTTATAATGGAAATGGACAGCTAATGACAAATGAGGGAAATTTTGAGGAAGTGGCTCAATTCAAATACCTAGGAACAACAATCACAAATAGGAATGAGATGCACAAAGAAATTAAACATAGGCTCAATTCTGGAAATGCATGCTATTATGCATTGCAGAGACTTTTGATGTCCCAACTCCTTTCAAAAAACGTTAAGCTGAAAATATATAAAACTATTATTCTACCAGTTATATTATATGGGTGCGAAACATGGACTGTTACTTTAAGGGAGGAAAGGAGATTACGAGTATTTGAGAATAAAGTTCTTAGGAAAATGTTTGGACCAAAGAGAGAGGAACAGACAGGTGAATGGAGAAGACTACCTAACACTGAACTACATTGTCTTTATAGGAAGCCAGATATAATAAGAACAGTTAAGTCTCGTAGACTTCGATGGGCAGGACATGTTGCATGAAAGACGTGCATGGAAACTTCTTGTAGGAAAGCTAGAAGGAAAACGCCCAGTTGGAAGACCAAGAATGAGGTGGGAGAATAACATTAACTATGATTTGAGGGAAGTAGATTATACAGGGAATGATTGGAAAGCATTAGCTCAGGATAGGGATGTATGGAGAGCTTATGTCCGCGCGGCCATGAACCTACGGGTTCGATAGTGCCAGTGAGTAAGTAAGTATATATATATATATATATATATATATAAGAACATGTAAAAGAATCCGTAGAAATCTTTCAAGACCTCTGGACTGATTTAATGAATAAATGTTTAGAAATCGGACAGATACCGGAAAATTGGAGAGTATCCTCAATGAAAATTTTGTATAAGGGAAAAGGGGAAAAGAAAATCCGGACTCGTATAGAGGAATCGTATTAGAAAACACGATCTTTAAGATATTCACCAAAATCCTCAATAGACTACACGCCGAAGTTGATAATCTGATACCCTAATG